>QGMI01000533.1:0-26579 GCA_007821535.1 Lachnellula occidentalis
TTATAGATCTAGTATTAGTATTAAGAGATTTAGTATAGATAGGATTAGGAATTATTTAACATTTAGTATTAGTAGTATTAAAAAGAGTAGCAATTTTTAGCATATATAAAATAAGGAATACTAGTTGTAATAGAGCAAAATTAATAATATATATTACTAGTATAAAACAATTACTTTATAATAGAGTTTAGATAAAAAATCTAAAAGAGATAATAGTAATAGTAATACTAATAGTTATAATAGTAGAAATGTTAAAAATAGATATATAGGAAGACTTCCTATTACTATTCTCTATATCGATTATATTATATTTAATAATATTACTACTATTTCTACTAGTCTGAAAATAGGAGGTTTCTAATAGTACTAAAGTATTAGACTAATAGTTTAAGTCGCAAATCTACTAGGCTAGTAGATTTGGCTATACTTTTCTACTACTAGTACTATTCTAGTAGGAAAATTTTTTATAGATATAGTCTTATCCTTTTATAAGCTATAGATCAGGTTGCTACTAGCTTATAGGATTCTATAGTACTAGGTTTATTATAATTCTAAATTAGCAATTCTAATTAAATAGGTACTATTTGTAAACCGTTCCTATAGGTATAAATAGGGCTTTAGAATAGTATTATTATAGATATTTATTAATTTGTTTCTAGCTAGTAATAGAGAAGATATTAATATCTTATCTTTTATAAGCTACTAAGGCATTCTTATACTTATTATATAAAGTCTCTAGCTCTTCCTTAATCTTTATAGCTTGATCTAGTACTTATTTAGTAGTATTATTATAAAGTTCTTAGATAATTTAATCTAAAAACCTTGCTTTTTTATTATGCATTTAATAGCAAGTAAGGTATCTATATTCTTTTTCTAGTTTAAATTACCTATATAGCTAGTTAACTTCTATAGCTTTTAGATAGTTAACTTTTATATTAATAACTTTAGTATTAGTATTATCCTAATAGCTAAAGTTACTTCCTAGTTGCTAATCTAAGTTAGAGTTTTTAGATTTACTAGGTGATATAATTATTCTAGATAAGTCTTTATCCTTCTTAGACTCTATTACCTTATTAGTAATAAACTAGGTAATATCTCCTATTTTAGGATTAATTAGTAGACTTATAATAAGTCTACCTATACTATCTTAAGGATAGTAAAAGCTTATCTTAGCTTATTAGAAGAAAGGCATCCTTAAGATGACTTTCTTAGCTTTATAAAAGATAATATAAAACTAGAAGCATATAACTATATTCCTAATTGCTATTATAATACTATTTGCAAATCCTAGAAATCTACTTTAACTTCTTATAATACTAGTCATTTATATCTTATAATCTAGAATAAAGGTGACTTAAGCCTTAGACGTAGTAGTAGTGCTTATTATATTAACTTTAGCTCTACTATCTAGGGTTATATAGTAATCTATTACTTTATTCTATTCTTTAATAGTAATTATCACTTTTAGTATAAGAGAGATATAGTAAACAAATCCTATAAATTCTATTAAATTAACTTCTATAGATTCTACTTTCTAATAAGTAAAATTCTTAATCCTAATAAGTCTCTTTAGTTTCTTATAATAGGTAAAGTTTAGGATATTAGCTTTAGTAGGTATCTTTCTTATTTTCTAGTTAATCTTTCCTTCTACTAAGCTTTTATCTAATATTCTCTTATCTATTAGACTTAATTCTATAATAAGATTTCTAATATTAATACCTAGTTCTAATAGTCTAATAGGCATTTATATCTAGGCTTTAAATAATAACTCTTCTATGATCCTTATAGCTTTTAGCGCCTTTTATACCTTAGCTTGTTTTATGATATAAGTTGCTTTTAGAACTTCTAGTTAGTTATCTTCTTTATTATCTACTATCTATATATCAGACGAATCGTTTACTTCTTCTATTAGGATCTGCATTTCTAGTACCTTCTTATTTTTTAGGAACTTTTTATACTTTAATATTTATAACCTTTATTATAACCTCTTTACTAAATAGTACTACTTGAGCTACCTTTTAAGTATCTACGATACTACTTATAGACTTCTTATTTATACCTAATCTTATAAGTACTTAGAAGTATTATAATTGATTAGGATTAAGCTAGATTAGCTTTAAATTAGCTTTATCTTTAGGCTATAGTCTAAGATAGATTTCTACTATATTAGAAAGGTCCCTAGAGTCCTTCTTCTTTTTATAGATAATTCCTAATCTATAGAATACCTAGTAGTTCTAGTATTAGTTCTACTATTAATACTTTAGCTAGGGTTATATTTCTAGTAAAATTTTATTTAGATACTATTAATATTTGGCAAAATCTGCTTTCTATATATAGCTTGCTTATACTAGTACTACTAGTATATTAGATATGCCTTTTTCTAAAGTATTAAGTAGAAGCTTATTAATTTTAACTATTATAAGCTGCTTATAGATTTAGTTAGTAATTATTTAGTTAATATAGAGCAATTTAAGCCTATCTATAATATCTTCTAGCTCCTTTTTAGAAATGCTATCTATTAACTAGTTCTATAGTTATCTATTATCTTATAATATATTATAAAGTAGTACTAGCCTTTTTGCTTTTTCTATTTCCTTTAGTCTATATAGAATTGATTAGACTAGCAAGTAAATTAAGGCTGCCTCCTTACTTAACTAATATAGCAATATTGCTATTAACTACTTATTTAGGTATTAACTAATTTCTTTAATACTAGTAATATCTTTCTTAATATAATTATATACCTATTTAAATTCCTATATATGTTTTTAATTATACTTAGGTTCCTTATAGGCGTACTTTATTACTTTATCTTAAAGGTTTTATAGAAGTCTTTAAAAGAACTTTATTATTATTTAATAGTTAGTTAACCTAATTTCTTAAGGTAATCCTATGACTATATTATTAAATTCTTAGTAGTAAGTCTAGATCTATATCTTTAAAATAGTCCTTATTATTTCTTAAAAGGTTTAAATAACTTAGTCTAAGTAACTAATAGTATACTTTATCTGATTAGCATTACTAGTTTGATGCTTTTTATAAAGGATTTCCTAAAAGTTTTTCTAGCTTTTTATTATCTTAGTAAGTCGCTTTACATTTTAAGCGATTTAGGAATCTATATATTAAATGGCCTAGTTGATCTTCTTATTAGAGTACTTAATTTTATAAGTCTTAAAGTATTGTTTTAAAGTCTTAAATTATTTTATAATATTAGTTTTATTAAAAGAAGGCGTATTATAGGTCCTTTTAATTAGTATTAGGTTTTGAAAGGTGAGTTGTAAAGGGCTCTTCTTATAGTAAGACCTCTTTGATTTAGATTTAGACTTTTAAGTTTTCTTTATAGCCTTATTACTTAACTTAGTATCTAATATTAATTCTTTACTAGATGAAAAGTACTTTAAAGATAAAGAGGAAGATAATAAATCGTCTAATAATAATAGAAATAGTACTAGCTTTATCTTCTTTAGCTTCTTTTTCTACTTTTTTCTTTAAAGAACCTTTCTTAAAAGACTTCTTCTTAGAGGCATTTCTAATAAAATTATTATTAATAATAAAAGGCTTAATTTACTCTAGAAATCTATCTAGACTATATCCTCCTATTATAAAGATATTACTAGAGTAGCTCTTAGGTCTACTAACTTTATCTAATATAATAGTTAGTACTTTTAGGAAGGTAGTACTATTTATCTTCTTTTTAGGTTTAGTATACTACTTCTACTTTACTTCTATAGCTAGCTTCCTCCTTTCCTTTCTTATTAGAGGCTTCTCTAGCTTAAGGCTAGGTGAAGATACTATATCTCTTAAAGAAGTACTTAGGGCCTTATCTTTCACTTCTTATTAGTTGCTAGTAATAGCTCCTATTAAAGTAGTTAGCGTTTTATCTTTTAGTAGGCTAACTCTACTAGTTATAAGGTCTAATATAAGCATTGTTTAGGCAAATCTAGTAGGGGTTTATAGGTTAAATAAAGACATACTAATAGTAGGTAATATACTAGTATAATAGCAAAGTGTTATTACTTTAAGGAAAGTTAAAATAAGAATAAACTAGTATTAATTTCTAAGATTTTTAGTAAAGAGCAAAAATCAAAATTTAAACTTAAAAATAGGATATAAGGCATCTAAATAACCTTTAAATTTTAGCGTTAGGTACTAAAACTCTTTTATACACTTCTATAATATCTAATATATACGCCTAAAACTTTCTTTTCCCTAATAATTAAGATATAGAGACTATTTCTAAAAGACTTTATAATCATATAACCTAGCAAAATAAGAAATCGCCCTCTTAGATTTCAAAGTACTAGCCTTATAATCGTTTCTAATAGACCTATTCTCTCTCCTTATAATTTCTAGCTTCTAAGTAATTAGCTAAAACGCCTTTATAATTAGCTTACTTTAATGTAATAGCTTAATCTTTATAGTTTGTTATTATTATTATTTTATAGATATTAATATTAAATAGATAGCATTTTTAATTGAAAATAGTATTATACTCTATATAGTTGCTATAGTAACGCTTTATAATTTGTCTTATGATTAAAAACTCCTAAAAGCTTTAACTTCTAGTTTATTAGATAGTTATAATAAAGGCTTCCTAATCCCCTTTTTAGTTAATAGCATTTAAATACATCTTATAAGCCTTAGAGTATACCTTGCCTCTTATAGTAATTACTAATTTATTAAGAGGCAATATAACTACAAGCTCTATAGCTAGGATCTAACTTATAGAATACTTATAATTAATAAGTAAAATAATAAGGGGTTATAATAAATGTATTATAGAATAGATAGTGTTCTAAGTGAGTAGAGAAACCCCGTTTTATAAGGCTTCCCCCAGCTTAGGCACCTGACTATTTATCACGTGGTAGCGCATCGCAACCCCACGACAATAGGATCAGCTGCCTCGATCTCAGCGTTCTCATCCAGGAGGAATTCAACTACGGTGTGATAGCCATTTTGCGAGGCCCACATTAAATATGTCGACCCCTTCGAGTCTCGGCTCTCAATCGCGTCACCCTTTTCTAAAAGAAGGCAGAATAGGATTCGCTGCTGATTCTTCGCAGCCCAACATAAAGCCAATCGTAGGTGTTCTGAATGCGAGTCAAACATTTCCTCTTCTATTTTAATGATTGTTGTCCTGATTGCAGATCGTGCTTCGGTTCCCGACTGGTATAAGTGGCCCGGTCCCGAAACTTTATCATACTCAGGCACGCGTGTATGATATGCCACAGATGTATTATGGAATTTCTCCCAGCTGCATCCCAATAAACGTTCAAACAAATCCGTGCCAATTTCACCAACCAAAATCCGGAGCTCAGTGTAGGCGGCTCCGTCATGTCTGAATATTTCTTCCAAGTGCCTCAACTGCCCCCAGTCGAAGCCTTGACCTCTTATGACACCCAATACTTCTACCGCAGTCTTCCTATAACTAGCATATCGGCTTTCCATCTCAATAGGTTGGAAAGTCCCAATAATCCAATCCAGCATCGCAAGAGCCAAATCATTTTCTTGTTCGCGCTTGTACTTTTCGAGTTGCTCACGCACGAGCTTCAAACCACCATGCACTATGGAGATATGGGGGCGTCGATATAAAACAGGTAGAATGCACATATATGCGTCCTCTTTTGATCCCAATTTGCTTTCTTCGAAGCTCTGAGCCCAAATTTCAATCTCGCGATTGTGGATGAGATATTTCTGGCTCTCACGATGAGTAATGTTCTCGGGAATTGGTGTGAGCTCGGTCGCATCGTCAATGGCGTTGTTAAGAGTGATGTCGTTGCACCCATCAAGTGCGGCGGATAGGAACGTGATAAACATATCATGGGCTACCATCTGAAGGACGGAATTGTTGGTTTTTACGCACAAGTTGAAGGTTGAGCCATGTAATTCAGGAGGGATGTATAGGTTTCGGCGATCATAGAAATCTGTGTCCGCCAGGTCTATTACCCGGGTGAAATAACTTTCGTTCAGTTGAGTTGCTGGCTTAAGAATCCAACCTGGTTCTGCTTGTGGAATCCAATGCACCATCTGTGGCAGCCTAAGTTGATTAGGGTAGTCCCAGCTTTTTTTGTTGAACGAGTCTTCATAAAGGATGCGGGCATTCCTCCGGCCAACCCGATGTCCGGAACTCTTGTGTAAAAGTGACCAGGTCCATATACCTAATACAGCTTCCAACTCCAATACATCGATTTGCCATTTGGCATCAAGGTGACTTCTTTTTAGGCTGAGTGCATAATGTTCCACATTTTTTCCATCAAGGGGTGTATTGGGCTCTTTCGGGTTGCAATCGATGTAAATGGGCCAGTCGATTTCGAGTTTGAGGTTGCTTTTGCTTGGTAAAGACGAACGCAGGCGCTCCATGGTTCCCTCGATGGCGATTTTTAGCTGCTGTGCAGTTATTCGAACCGGAGTGTCTTCCCAATCAAGATGTTCCGGACCTGTAAGCGCAGCCAATCGCGCTCTTGTTTTCAAAAGAGAGGTGCCAAACATACTTTTCTCGTCCATAGAGTGGCGGCGATCCTGTGAGCTCTGGAGATTCATGTTCGTGATGAGCCGAAATGATCGTTCTTTGGATGGTGGGCTCTCTTCAGGCTGCTTCTTCAAATAGAGGGCGAACCAGTCCAGTTCATGGCCATGAATCAAATCCTTTGGTATATCCCTCCTCTCGGGCTGCATGATCAAATTATCTGCTTCTCCCATGCGCTGTGTTCTAAGGGCTGCCCGGATAATGGTCATAAGCAATGTTGGTCCTAACCATGCCAGCGTGACGGAAGCATGAAGTCCTCTCGCACCAACGAACTGAACCACAAATCCAGCCATGCTAACGCAAACAGCCAGCCACAAAATTGATTCGGGTGCTGTTTTCGGATTTTTCATCGACTTGATGTAATATGGTTCTTGCGACTTCGGATCGTCTTCAAAGCTCCCTGCAAAAGCATTGAAAACCTGGTCTCCAACCTTTTGCCCACCTGGCTGTAGCCAATAGATGACACTTCTTCCACGTCCTGTGGGCCTATAGAACAGCTCCATCGTTGCTTGATCAATGATTCTTGCACAGAGAAACATGCCGATGTCGACGCCCATTGTTCCGACCAGGAAGCAAGGATAGGAATATCGCGCTACAGGCTTGCCATCCCTTTGGAACCTGGAAGGGGCCAGATACACAGTGTTCGCTCCAAAAACTAGGACTCCTGTGTTTTGGTGTCAATATAATTTACAATTTGGCGAATGTTAAAGTCATACCACAAACCATAACAAAGCCTAGGATAGTTGCGGCATAGAACCAAATTTGAGGGCGCCTTTTGATACCTTTGTTCAAAGAAAGATTCGGGCTGCTTTTTTTAAAGCTGAGTTCCGAGTCTGTATCTCTTTTAAGAGTTACCGGGTCAGTTTTTGAAGTTTCACTCTCCTGTTCTTTCCAAAAATTGGTGGCCTTATAGACGAAGTCGATGTCAGGGTCCACTTTCGAACCATCCTGTTCAACCGCAACCTCAAGAAGCATGGGCTTTCCAAAGACGCGTGCAATGCCACCATCATTCCGTATCTCTGCAGTAGTCTCGGACGTACAAGATAACAGTTCTACCTCCGCGTTTCCAGGACCTTCTTGTGCTCTTCCGATGAATGCACGTAGAGACGGACTCCTAGAGACTCGGATCGCAGAGACGACTGCAGTGAGGATGCCGAGAGGGGCTAGGGCAAAGATGAGAGTATCGAGAAAGCCAACGGACTCACTTAGATACTGTTTGGTGACCTGCTCGCCGAAGAGGGTGATCAGGGGAGCGAGATCAGTGGCGAGTTTGTTTGTAAAGTCATCCCAAGCGCTTTCTTCCATTGTTACACAAATTGATGGAAAGGACAGAATGCAAGACAGTGAGATCAGATTTCGGAAGTTCCTCATTCAAGGCTCTTGTGTTTTTCATATGGTGCAGGCGCAACTACTGAGAAGGTAATTCACGACCGTATTGCGGATATAAAATCAAATAGCCAGTTTGCAAGTGACGGATGGTAACTTCTAATGACTTGGTATGAGGCTCACGAAATAATTTTAGTATGGGAAGCAGAATTTGGGGGCGCCTTACTACTCGCAATAAACCAATCGCACAAGTCCACGTAGGCGCCATACGGTCCAATCAGTCAGACATTAGTCTTCAGCTGAGACTTTTGGGCGAGCTGATTAGCTGATGAAACAGAGCTTGGCGAGCTGACTCTCAGCTGCAGCGGCTATTCAGCCGGATCTATGAATAGTAGCACACAAGAGACCTATGATGGGAGCGACTCGCTCCTATCAAACCCTAAATTTCTGATACGAAATAGTGTAACCCACGCCAAGGTTGGTTGTTGCAATGAGGGTCAGCTTCGTGCCGTGCGGCTGATAGAAGAACATAGGCGATATGTAAGCACGAAAACCAGGTACCTCGTCATTGAGGTTAAACACATAATGTGTCCTCTATCCCTTTTGACACTGCATAACATGTTCCTGCCGGAGCCAGATATTGATAACTGCCTAGACTTCCAGGCAATAGTCATCTTTCGATGGCACTGCATGCACGACACTAGCTAGCAGCAGAAGGTAGTACAGACTCTGTGGGAGCGGAAAGGGAAGTATGACGCTTAATATTCTTTAGGCACCAAGTTTGTTTCTCGAGCGTAAACACTAGGTATTAAGAACAGCCTCATTTCTTCGTTGTAGATTGCTGAATTAGCTGCATTATTTAGGGTCGGCTATTCGTCTCTGCGTTATTCTCATAAGACATTCTCAGGCTGAACTTCCTAGTTCTCTTTCTGTATCTCTTAAGACAGCTCTTGAGCCTTTGTTGGCACTCACATCCGTGGCTATATGTCTCAGCTTGCTCCAACCCTCTTCTCGCGTCGCTATCTAAATGTATTATAGGCTCCATCAACGCAGACACTCAATACATCAATAGCCAAAATCTCCCGTCATCGATAATCAAACTTATCCATTCTCCTCGGTGGTGGAGCAGCCGGCGCATATACCCCTGCCAACGCATCCAACTGCTGCTTCGTCAACAGCAGAGCCGGATACTTCTTCTGCGGTCGGTGTCTCTGGCGCTCCGGCTCGAAGGCTCCGGCATGTGCATCGGGATTGAACTCTGGCCGTGATCGTGAAGTGCTAGGTCCTGCACGGGCGGCTAGGTATTGGGTATCCTCATTCGACAATGATGAGGCCCGTGAGAGAGAAGGAGTGGCGGTCTGTTGATAGGAGATGGAGCGGCCTCCATTCTGAGCAGGCTCAAAGGATGCACCAAAAGTATTGCGTTCAAGCTTTGGTGTTGGACGCAGTGTACTGGACGCAGCTCGGGAGTGGAGGTTCGTTCCTGATAGCAAGGGAATTCGTGAGGGAGTCTGCCTGGCTGCTGGACTTTTGCGTTGTCGAGTAAGACCCCCGCTGTGTTGGTCGAGAAGACCACCACTTTGTTCCTCTCTGTTTTGCACGGGCAGGGTCAGGTAAACTGGCTCAAATGCTCCAGCAAAGGCATCGGCATCGTAACCTGGGTTCGGGCTTGAAGGTCGTGTGCGTCCTCTTGCTTGGAAGGCGAGGTATTGGGCATCTGTTTCGGACAATGATGAGGCTTCGGACAATGATGAGGCCCGAGAGAGAGCTGGGCTTGCTATCGGCTCGTACGGTTGTGCTCTTGATTGATGAGGCACGAGACTGCTACTTTCCACTGTACTTGTGTCTGTCTCTTTTTGTGTGCTTTTGGCTGGCGATTCAATCCTTGCTGAATTTTGTCGTTCTGGCTTGTCGTTCTTCCCAAGTTTGGCCCACCATTTCTTCGACCGCTGCTTTTCATTCTCGTTTCCTTTTAACTTCTTGCCATCTTTCCTCTGTCTTAGGAAGCCCATTGTCTCGTAACACCCTTTCCAAAAAAACGGCTTCAGCAAAGTGAATGGGACTCAAGCAGTCCTCGGACGTCGAGTCTGCCTCCGGGGATTGAATCTGAGGGGTAAATATGATGCAAAGAGGCCTTGTAAGATATCCAGTGGTTTTGTATGGCTCCTCCAGGAGAGTAGGAGGGGATGGAGGCTTGTGAAAAACTGCAGTGCAGATGTAAGTCGAGTGTTCAATCACAGCCAGCTGGTAGTGTTGAAGTACTTGCTGCTGCGGGACTCAGGGGCGATTGGCTACTTAACCGATCTACATCAAGTTAGTACCCTGCCAATATAAACAACGGAGTAAACAGTAAACACAACTCACAGTACAAGCCTATACTTGCCTATTTTGATTACTAGGTTCAATCCAAGTGAGAATCTGCAATCTTTGTAGTAATCGAGTGCGGGATTTTCTTTTCACATCTAATTTCAATATTGGCTGCGCCGCAATCAATAACTTCCGTTTATAGGTAGGTAGGTACCTGCCTAATCCCCTTTGAAAAAAGCCACGTGCGATACGCATTTTCATTGAATTGCCCTACAACTAAGTCTGCTCATAGGCTGTGTCCTTCTCCGTGGATAACAGTGCGCCTAGCTAAAGTATAACATCCAACTTAGCCAGTTGGCAGATATATGATACGATGAAAGAGGTCACGTGCGGCGACAGCTCAAATTGTATGACAAACTCTTCATTACAGATAATGTTAAAAACTATGCTTCTATTTATTGTATGGTGGTTGACTTATTGATGTTAAGCCACAAATTACGGCTTGTAGAACATACTGCTTATTTCTAAGCAAGTCAGCTGCTCTTGTCCCCTATTCACCTCGCTTCGCAGATTTCTAGAATAGATGTCACGACCTCTCCATGGATGAAAAAAGTGACCGAATAATGTATCAGAGTTTTGGGACATTATTCGGCTTCATCGAGATGCAGGTTGTTCAAAATGCCGGATCTGAAATCATGGACACCAGAGCTCAACGCCTAGACCGAATAATGTACCAGAACTTTGGTACATTATTCGGCCACCCACGAAGGGCACGACGTAATATCTTCACAGCACAATCAAGCTTTGATAAATCGGTACATTACAGTCCTAGTTGTACAAAATGCACGGACAAATCCGAGAGCAATAGAAAAGTATGCAACGGAAGCGAAGCTTGAGACATCAATGAAATTCCTCTGCTTTAAAGCTTAACCACAGAAGTAAAGCTGGCGAATGAATGTTAGAAAGGTGTTGAACCTGTTCCTTGTAGCTTGTTGAACCCAAACCAATCCCCTTGAACGATCCATGAAAATATATCGTAGCCCAGTTCCTTCAACCCCGCGGAAAAGGATTTCCCAAGATCGTCTCAGCAATCAACCAAGCCTGGGATGTACACAACCCCGTCCCATTGCAAGCTCTCCTCGATGCCTGGGAAGGCCTTCTACCACCTTTTGTCCGTTCCTTGCTTCTCGATCAAGCACTAGTCGGGAAACTAAACGAAGCAGTCTCAGGATCGATTACTTGCGTGGAACCGCAGGAGGCGCGGGAGGCGCGGGAGGTGCAGGGAAAGCTGGAGGTGCTGGAAACGCTGGTGGAGCTGGTAAGGCTGAATCTGTAAGAAGAGATCGAGGAATTGATGGTGGTGCTAATCCTGTTGGGATGACAGATGCGGATATGGAAGCCACAGCAAGGAATGGGAGAATGGAGCGGGAGAAATGCATGATTGATTGATTGCTTGGTGGATGGATGGATAAATAGAATGAATGATTGAAGTGATTGAAGTGATTGAAGTGATTGAAGTGATTGAAGTAAAGCAAAGAGGGGGCGAGAAGGGCTGTTAAATAGCAAGTGAGGCTAGTGCAATCGGCGGGATCCACGAGATTCGGACCCCGGAATTGAGATCGGGAAGCAGATCTTACCTCCACACCATTGCACTAGTTCATTTCTCCGGGTACATCATCGTACTACTTGAGTAATGAGCAGCGAACTTTCAGCTCAATTTCCCTTGGTTGACAAGATGTACCCATTACCACCAGAAGATCTATATTACGGGCAGAATGAATAACAGATCAACAAGACCGGAAACCGACTTTGAGGGCTAAGAATATTTTATGGGTGGCAAATAAAGCAGCAATATTTACCTATGCGGAACACGGTTAATATTGGCGTTGTGATTCGTTAAACAGAACCCGATGCAGTAGAAATCTTCAAGAACGTCTCTAAATAGTACGCCCTGTGTTCTACTTATTGTAAGCTCGGCAGCACAGTACGAGGAAATGGGTTCCAAAAGAAATAAAACTTTCGTTTTCAAGCTTCTACAAATCCCTTGAATCATCCTTTGCACTCCCATTCTTTGGATCACAAACTCAAGGAATGGAAAGTCGGAAGAGCTGAAATAGCTCACCTATCTAGACCAGATGAGTACCCAGGTCAAGTAACTTTTGATATACATGCTGCATCTAACTACTCAAACGTCAACTCAGCAGAACGGATCATTACACAAAATACAGAATACCGCGAGCAGAGTGGACAAGATCTCGAAAACCAGACAATAAATACATGCATATACATTACGAGAATAGAACAAACAGAGCACCCGGAGACATTTATTGTGGCGCCTCCTTCTGTTTTCTTAACGAAGTATCATAAAAGCTGCTTAGATTCAGCCAACGCTAGCACTTGAGCGTGTTGAAAAGGCTCGACCTCCAGAAGCCAAGGCGATCCCAATCCAATACCTCAAAGCCTCTTTATGTACATAACGCCTTTGAATAAGCATATTACTCGCATTTCTTTAAGTCTGACAGTGGAGACTATTTTTACTCCACAACTTTATACTCCGTGCCACTTAGAAAGCTTACATCCGATGAAATATTAGAGTCTCTCACTCTAAGATTGCTTAAGCTCTAACATTTCTTGCTATTCTATAGAGGTAACTAGGGGAAAGAACCAGTCATATATGCGGGATCTATCCTTCCTACGCTAAACAGTCTCTACTGTCAGACTGAAAAAAAATGCGAGTAAAAAGGCTTGACCTCCAGAAGCCAAGGCGATCCCAACCCAATACCTTGAAGCCCCCTTATGTACATAACGCCTTTGAATAAGTATGTCAGCATACGAGCAGGAATAATACTTGACTCAATAGAAGAAACCCACACTTTTCAAAACCAACTTAGCTTGAGTGAGAGCATAACCTGATTGATCTATCTCAGCAATCAATATCTGCAGCCCGAAATTCATAAATCCAGATCCGTATCCAATCTACACACAACATCCAAGACTATGAAGAATGACTCACTAATCTCTCCACTACATCAAAGTCTAGAACATGCATGCATGTCTGCATACATACATGCGTGCCATCACCCAAAGTACGACGAGAAACCCAACTCACCTTGCGCATAAACAATCAATCCATCTATCTATCCGACATACACCAAGAACAACAATCAAAAAAATAACAATCCCCCGTACCATTTCATTCATTACTCCAATATCGGAAATGAACAAATGTCGATCTCTCAAAATTGATATTCGGGAATATGTAGCTCACTCAGCTAGCCATTCACCACTCGACAACCAACCTATGACAAGCGGTAAAGTAGCAGTAGCACTTTGCCTCCTGATCAACTAAACAAGAAGAAGTGTTTCTAAGCAAGACCGTGCAAACAATGCGAGCGAATCCACTAACACCAGCACCACTACTTTGAACATGACGTCTGAATCGCGACTGTAAACAATATCAAAGTAATCAATCAATCAACAAAAACTAAAACACAGCCTTGACTTTCAGAGGGCTGACGTGAAGACAGATAGAGGTACAGGGAGAAATCCCCATCATAGAAAGAGGAAAAGGAGATGCAGCAACTATGCTGACGATCAAGGATGGGTGAGTTGGAAGAAACTCATGATGTTGCATTAAGGAAAGAGGATATGCAAAATGTATGGCTTCGTACGACAAGAACTGCGGGGAATCCATCATTCCTCCAACCTCTGGTTGATCCCATATTAGTAAATCGCGCAGTACAATCACAATAAAGACGAACTCTTCCATTGAAGACTCAAGTCAAAAGGCATCAAGAAACGAAGATCCTATTAAACGTTCCTATATGTGTAAGTCTCTCATGCGCCTTTCATGTCCCTTCCATCTCGAGAAAAGGAGTAGAAAATGACAACTCCAGTATCTCAAATCCGCCTTCAGATTTCGTCTCTCCATCCTTCCATGTCAGTTCGACCGATAAAGCAAAACGAGTGGTATTCTACAGCAAGGAAAAGATGTGCGTTCTCCAAGTCAGAAGATTTTCAGATACAAAGTGACAAAGTAAAAAATAAACGCCGTGTGAATGCGCCTGCGTGGAAAAAGTCGAAAATTGTATGACGGATCAGAGCGTGACATATGTACTTCTAGTAGTCTCTATGCTTGAAACCTGCGCTCCTTTTTGCTTGGAGGCGACCATTCCAGTTTGTCTACTACCCAGCGTTCTTCTACGGGTGCGAGGGTATTTTCGCGCGTCCATTTTAGACCTGGGACATCGGAGCGTTCTTCTGTGGGGGCGGAAATGACTCGGCGCTCGAGGGATGGGAGGACGAACCGCTTGCTGGCTGGCTTGGAGGAGGAGCTGTTGTTGTTTTGGATGACAAACTTGTAGATGAGGACGATGATTACGATGATGACAATGATTAGGACTGCGGATTTGATTAGTGTTGAGTTGTAAAGATGGAAGGAAGTTTGAGGTAACATACCGACTATGCCCAAGCACCACCACTTCCATTTTCGTGTATTTCTTGCGCTCTGTATTGCTGTGCCGATCTGCGCGTTCCCCTTGTCCATGTTCTCCACGACTTCCTCGCTCTTCATCTCAATGTTTGCGATGGGTGCCTCTTGTTGCACAACCAGGGTGTCCAAATCTATGAACAATTGGGCCAATTCATTCATTTGGCTCTCAATTCTCTTAATGTCCTCGTGACGACTCTGAACTGCGCTCATAACAGATTGGGCTTGGCCACGTCTGTTGCTCTGCATCAATGCCTGAGAAAACACTTGTTGATTTGATTGACTTGCGAGAGCCTCTTCAACCTCTGCCTCTGATGCTTCTGGACGAACAATGCGGTACTGGCGGGCCGATTGTTCCCGGAGCTTGATCGTGTAGTCATAGTCTAGCTTCCGGAAGCCTTTCATGGCAGTCTCCAGATCACGACCGACCTTGCCTACTACTTTATTCGAGGAATTTCTGGGATCCGACTTCAATCTTCTGGTCACGTCAACCAAGCCAATGTATTCCTGCATCATGGCGTCTGACGCTTGATTTCGCTGGTTAGTTAGAGTAGCTCCAGGATCTGGGCTGTTCAAAATGTTCATCTGAAGCGTTCTCAGCTCTTCAGATCGTGGTCCAGCGAGATCCTTGACTTCTCTATCAATCCTGTCGCATTGTGCCAGAGTTTCCTTATTATGCGCTGCTGGATCATCATGGCCGCTAAATTGGGCACCATTCGTGGTAAGATGTTCCATTTCGTTGGCGTCTGTTCATGGGTCTTAGCGGAGCTCAGGTTCAAAGTTTACCACGAAGCATAGCCTTACCAGAATACTCGTCTCGGCCGCCTATTGCTGGAGCGGAATATTGAGGCGATTGTTGTCTATAAGGCTGGGCGCCGTATCCTCCCTGCTCTGGTGTGCGTTGATCGTAAGGGTTTGCACCACCTCCTCCGTATCTAATCACTTTGATGTCAGTATGACGATTCGAGGTTTGTATGGGACTGGAGAGTCGAGCTACTGTTGTCAAGGATAGAGGAGGAAGACTGACCCGTACTGCGCCATGACTGTTAGCAAAGTTGTACCTCGGAAAATTACTTTGGAAATGAAATCTTGAAGATATGTAGAATAATATAGATTGAGAAAGATGAAACAATGACAGAGGCACGAACAATGTTCTAGACGTGGGAATTGGAGGCAATGGACATAAAATACTTACACTCATCTTGACAAGGTTGCCCCTAAATTGCGCAGTGTGGGATAAATGTCCTCGGCGTGCTGCTTCACAGCCTGATGATCAATTCAATGGTATCGCGAAGGGAATCGAGTTGCGTCCTGCGGTATCTTGAGCTGGAGAGGATATTCTTGGTGTTGTGAAGTATCAATTGTTTCGTGGTTGTTCGCAGAGGATATTATCATTGAGGAAAATGGAAGGGGGAGGGTGGGCTGAACAGGAGGTCGTGTCGTGTGGAGAGAGGAGATTGATCAACAGGCTCCCGTACAAGGTTCGTTCCACGCTAAGGGCAATGAAGCGAGTTGGGTGGGCAGAACAGAACGACGGCTTCAGGGACGTCTCACTCTATACCACACACGGTAAGTGCAATACCACCACCATCACCAACTCCACCACAACCACTCCACCACCTACGGCACAAGCGCGCAGTCTGCGGACAGAGCAGAGAACTCCAGGGGTCGCAGAGTCTAATGCTGACCAGCAATGGCGATCGCTTGCCTACGGTACGGAGCCACAACTGCGCACGAAAGGCGCTGATAGGCTTTGATGGCCTTAGCTCAAAACTACCCCTGTGCCAAAGGCGACAGGATATTTTTGGAACAGAAGAATCTCACCAAAGACTTCGTAAACCTGCGTTTGCGGGAGCGCAGTGCAGCAAAACAGCAACTAAGCACAAAAGACGTATTCGCCGCAGGAGGACAAGGACGGAGATACAGACGAGGAGGAACACAATATCGAAAGCTCACAAGTTTCTAGAAGCAAAGAGCGAGCAGAGCAGAGTAAGATGGATTCTGTATCGAAACAAAGCTGCAACAACGAGTATACCAGGTATTCAGCTTCTTCAAGACATTCAGTACGCCACAACACCATCTCGCACAGTTCACGGCCGGCATATCGACACCCATTGCGTCTCACACTGTCCCGTCAGTCAAGCGGACATATCGCCTCCTACATCCGTCCAGGCAACGCAATCCCTCCCTCTTGATAGGTCCCGAAGGCAACAAGTCGCAAGCAACTACACGAAGCACAGCCCAACTGCGGCGAAGTATGTCATCAGATACCACAATCAATAGGTCTTGTTTTCTTTCACGACACGTCCAAATGCGGCTAAGTAAATACGGTTGAGTTGAAGTTTGGTTCAATTTCAGCTCATAGATGACTAGGGGACATGGTTAACTGATAAATTCCTAGTCTCGAATGCTGGCTATCACATGATTACGAAGATCTATACTCAACTCAACAATTTCTCTCCGACAACTTGAAAACTTAACACATGTATTACGGAAGTCATCGTTTCTGCACCGTTCCAACCGAATCCTGTGCATTTAGGCAGTCGTCCTTGAATCCATTGAAGCCTCACTACCAGTACGATGTTGTTTTACCACCTCGTTCCAAAAGGAGCTTAATCACATCTTGATGGCCCTTTTTCTTGTATCTGTTGGCCATAGTGTAGGCTATAGTGAGGGCAGTACCCCACGATCCGGCGTCTGCGTTGATGTCGGCTCCATAATCCAACAAAAGCTCCACAATTCTTACATTTCCCTTGTCCGCGGCCTCCTGAAGAGTGTAGGGGCACAGTCCTCCTGGACGCCTGCGCTTAACATTTGTGTTGACATTTGATCCTGCTCCTCTCTCAAGAAGCACTCGAACATATTCTTCCCTGCCGAAGAAGACTGCGGCGTGCAATGCATTTCCGTATTCCAGACCTGGCATTGTGACATCTGCCCCTCTGTCTAGTAGCATGTCGACCAGCGCTGGATTGTGTACCATTGCTGCTTGTAGGGCAGTACCGTACATTCCGCCTGCGATGTTTACGTCTACTCCTTTGGCCAGAAACAACTCCACGAGATTTCTGTTGCCCGATACTGTAGCTGCCTGGAGTACATTGTCGTACTCTCCGCCCCGTACTTCAACACGTGCTCCATTTTCAAATAGAAATGCAACAGTTGCTTCGCTTCCTTCTTTCGCTGCCGCTATGAGAGGACTGCCTAGGCAACCACCTGGCAGATTTACGTCCGCGCCATTCTTCAAGAGCATCCGTATCGCGCCCTCGGAACAACAAGCGCAAGCTGCTTGAAGCGCCGTGCCGTAGCACCCTCCAACGGCGTTGATCTCCGCTCCTCTTAGCAAGAGAAGCTTGGCCATGTTAGTCTGCTCCTTGTGTATGCAAGCTGTCTGTAGAGCATTGCCGAATTCACCCCCTTGCGCATTTACGTCTGCTCCGCTATCCAGCAATAGTCGGACCATAGCCTCGCGGGGTCCAGCAGCAGCTGCTTGTAAAGCGTTACCAAGATATCCGCCTCGGGTGTTGACATCTGCGCCCTCTCTGAGCAGAAGCCTCACTATTGTTTCATAGCCACAGGACGCTGCGATTTGAAGAGGATTTTTTTCTTCTGGATTGCAGCCTTTGACGTCGGCTCCGCTTTCGATTAACATTTTCACCAAGGATATATTCCCTGTGTAAATTGTCTCTTCTAAAGCACCTTCTTCGGTCTTGTTCTTACCATTGACATCAGATCCCCTCTCTAATAGTAGTCTTACTAGCCTAATGTTGCCAGATCTAGCCGCAATCATCAGTGGTGTAGAGCTAGAACCAAGAAACGGAGAACTCGGGCTGTTTCTCATATTGATATCCGCACCGAGATCTATAAGCAGAGTGACCATCTGTTCGCAGCCCCCTTCGGCTGCAAAGTGAAGCGGTGTGTTGCCATTTGAATCTTTTTGATCCACAGACATAGTATCATGCATCAGCTTTCGCACTACACTTTGGAGATCCCATGCGCATGCAACGTGTAGAAGAGTTGTCCCAGAACATGGAAGTATTGAATTGTTGGTTTTCTCAGGCCATTCGGATGCCGCTATCCAAGTTTCGTATACTGGTGACGAAGATTCAAACCATTCGACTAGATTCTCTTGTGATATCCCACCTCTCTCGGCAAGATAAGCATGCTCAGGCCAAAATCTTTCGGCATATTTGAGAAAAGGGGGGTTTTCCCCTCGATAGTACTTCTTCTTCCACTGTATAGTCGCCTCCGACACTTGTTTCATCTTGAAATAATTGAGGCAGGACCTTGATAGTCTGTTCTCACCTCTGGCTTTTATATTCGAAACAGCCGAATTGTATTCAGCGTCGGTCATTGAGACCAAAAGCTCGAGCCCACGGTCGCGGACGAAGTCGCTGACGGTCTGATGTATGAATTGGACGTTGATGGCGTTTGAATAATACCTCACTTCAGCCAAACCACCAGATAGACTTCTTGCCAGCTTTTCCATTCTTGAATCTGAATCGATAAAATCCGTCCTTTCTTCGCAACAATTCGGTAGAACAGAGTCATCTTCATCGTCGCAAGCCAATGCGAAACGTAGCTCTGTCAGAGATAAAGTTCTTCGAGCAAGGCATATCCATTGCAAGAAATGCAAAGACTTCTTTCGGAGGTGTACAGGCACATCATGACGAAGGATATTCTGGTAGAGGTCATATAGTTCGCTTGATTCGGCAGCTATTATTGGTTTGATTTGCTGAAATGACACCTCTCCATCATTCAGACTCCGGATAACCTTCGGTACCTGCAGACTCGTCCAGAGAAACACACCCCGCGATGTTTCCACAATGACATCCACCAGACTCCGATGCGTATCCTCCGACTCCTTTTGCCAACCCAGTACACCAGCACTAAGCCTTTCTCGAACATACCGCTCCATATCCGCCTTGTTATGCTCCTCGACAAAGATCTCATCCGCATTTGATCCCAACACCGGATACGGCCGACACGACACACAAATCTTCACACCACCCAAACATCCCTCGTCTGCAGCAGCACTCTCATTCAAATCATGGAAAAACTCTAGCAGCGATGGTGCTGCTTTTTCTCCTGCTTCATCAACCGCTTCATCCAAGGCATCCACAAAGATCGTGACCTCTTTTTTTCTCGCCACCTCCCTGACGACTTCCTTCGCCAAGCCTTTCAAGTCAGAGACCTGCCATTGCCACCCCTCTCCAAAGGTCTTCCGTTTCTCTTCAAACATTCCAAGAATCATGTCTCTCGCAATACCACTTCTCCGATAGAGTTGGTACAGCAAAGTTCTGTACATACCCAGTGGTGACTTCTGCAGGGCTCCTCCTCTGTTGAAAAAGAAGAAGTCTAGGAAGATGGATTTTGATGTTTGGTTGGCAAGTAGGGAGGTGTGGAGGAAAGCCATTAATGTGGACTTCCCCGTTCCAGGATGTCCTTTTATCCAAAGCAGACCACGAGCTGCGCTGTGCCATGTTTTGAACACTGGATGGCGAAGGATCCATGTGCATGTTTTTGGGTGGAATGTGGAGGTGGACGCTCTGCGGTGAGTCATTGTTGGGAAGAAGAGGGTTCCGAGACAGGCTAGTCGGGTTAGTTGAGTCGATAGGTACAATGGGGAGGGAGCTTACGTTCGTCTTCCATGGCTATTTTCGCGAGGTGGGCTGTTTCTGGTCAGATGTGTGCGCTTTCGAGAAAGCAAAATCAAGAGGGTAAGTGAAAGGAGGACAACTAACGAGTCACAGCATCGTCAACAGCATCCCTCAAAACCGCCAACACCTTCCGATAGCTGGGACTCTCCTCTGACTCAAATCTCACAATACTCTTATGATCCTCTCCATCCATATAAAACACCCTCTCACCATCGACACCCATCGTCCCCGTCTCCTCATCTACAACCTACAGTTCTGTATCAGCTTCATCACTCTCGACCTGCCGCATTATAAAACTCACCCTTCTACTCAGAGGCGGCGTCCTGTTCATCTCCACAAAACTGAAAAACTTCAACCCTCCCAGTTCGCGAAACTCCTCGGCGATTCTTTTGATCGCCGGGCTATCCTTCTCCAACCCCCTTATCAGATCATCTCTTACCTTTCCCTTGAATCGACTCAACGTCCCCGCTAATGGCCAATTCGCGATCTCCGCTATTGCGCCGAGCGAAGCGGCGTGGTCGGAGCCCCGGTGAGGGGTAGCCATGAAGAGGATTGAGGTTGTGGAGGAGTGGATATCGCCGTAGCGGGTAGGATCGTTAGATGCTATCGTGAGTGCCTTGGTACTCTTAGCAACGGTCTCCTTTCTCTTTCTTTGACTTTGGCAACGATCGAGAACGAACCTTCTTAACAACCAGTCCACCCATACTATGCACGATCCAAATGATCGGCCTTCTCTTTTCTCCCCTTTCTACCCTCACGCGCCAGACATCTTCCAACAAGTTGTTTGCAAAAGTCCCTATGTCGCCCGTCGCTAGACTGAAAAGTACACGCGCGTCATAGCCAAATGTGTAGATGCGAGCACCGGGGAACGAGCGCGGGAGGAAATCGCGCAGCCAGAGGTTCTGGGATACGGGACCTGTGAAGGTGGTGTAGGCGTCTCCGTTTATGCCGTGCAAGGCTATGATATCTACAGGGCACTTCCCGTCTGTGAGGGGTAGGTACAGAGCGATGAGGCCTGATTTGTAGGACTGTCTGGGCGGTAGACCGGATGAGATTGTCTCTGGGATTGAGGCAAGATGGACATGATTCTTTTCTGTCTGTGTCTCGATGGTTTGGGGATTTGCAGGTTCAGGCAAAGAAGGTACCTCGACTAACGTCGTCGCTGTAGAGGACCTAGTAGTTGATCTAGTCCATAATTTCTTGAACGATAGGGTCTTACTCTTCTATCAAATCGTCGTCAGATTTCATGCGAAATGGAAAGATTGGAATTGCTAACCTTTGCAGCCTTGGGCCTCCCTTCCCTGGGACTTGAGACCGTCGCCATCCCTGCTGCGCGAAAACGGTGCAAGCTAATATTAATAACAAGATATGAATCTCATCTCATATATATTCTGAGGTGTAAAAATAGAATCAAAAAGAAAAATACGGCTATGGATATGGATATGGAAGAGCAAAGAAGAGCAATAAAAACTGCAGGGAATTCGAAGACGAGAGAAGAAGAAAGAGAAAGAGAAGTCGGCATATTATCCAGGTCACAGCCTCACCTGCCCCCTACCTGATCAAGGCTGCGCCGCCCGGGGGGTACCACCCTAGCTTCCATTTCACGTTTCAAGGCTTCGTATCCTATGAGACAGCAGAGAAACTGTTGGTTTACGGTCGCATGTGCGGTCGCATGTTCCGTTGTTCCTGTTTCTGTATGTCGCACCATAAAGGTACACAAGCAGCTGGGTTTGCAGTCATTCGGTAAGTCTTTGAAGATATGCATATGCGGCGCTAGGTGTTCTGGTATATTTAGTAAGTTATCTGCAGCACTTGGAGTTGTGTGGATGTGTTGGCGCTGTTGTGGAGTTGGTGGGGTTTGGGCAGCGGGACGCGCCGGCGGAAGGCCCCACCGTTTCAGGGGGTGGGCGTTAAGAGCTCGCTAAGGTTGTAGCGTGTGTACACTCCTCTCCTATTTGTTTATTCGCGGCTAGAATTTTTGACTCTTTGTTGTTATGTTCAGATGTTTTGGCTGTGCTTTGTTGTTTATAATGGTTACTTGTCTGGTGTTGGAAGAATCATTTATCAAAGATTCACGTGCCATTTCTTCAATGGCTTTGTTACAGCGATACTGCATTGTTTTTATTCATCTGTCAATGCGCGGCTCTTCCTATGTCATTGTCGTTCTTATTGTCCGAATTCTTATTTGTTCGAAACAAGAGTCCTGTTTAAAGTGATACTAGGGTCTGCAAGGTAGAAAGTTTCAAAAAGCTGTGGTAATTCACCTGCCCGAGCATCCAAAAGCGTTCAAATTATGTTTGAACAGCAACATTATATTTTATTTCTTATTGATAACCTCTCGATCTACATTCACATTGCTAGCAAGGGCCTTCGGTGCCATTCGAGGCAGAATTCGAATTCATTTGTGAACCAGCTTTCCGTATGCAAAAAACAGGCGGGAAACATGTCTTGTTCAGACACAGTAAGCAAACAATTGTTATTGTATCCAATAAAGAACTCATAGTATTGCATATTATAAAACGATACGCGTCCTTCCCTATTGTAGTTCATCAACTGTGCAATTTCTCTTCACATTTCACAGCCCAAACCAAATTACCAACCATTGCTTGCAGGTCTAGCAATGTCGGACGTTTTCATGAACGACAACGATTACGCCGCGGAAGCGGAACGGATAACGAAGGAGTATGAAGACAAGATGTCAAGGCTGAGAGAAGAACGGCTCCAGAAAGAACTCGAAAATGCATTGCAAAGTCAGCGCCAGGAGCGACAGGAACAAGTCCAGCTTAATCTAGAACATCAACAAACGACACCACCGCAACCAATTCAACAACCGATTCCGCAGCGACCTCTACAGCCAGCATTTATGCCATCTTTTCAGGCACCCCAAGAAACATTTCAACAAGAGACGACATTCCAACAGGCTCCCATTGATGTCCAAGACCCAAGAATCAGACTGGGGCTCTTCGGTCGAACCCGTGGAGAGTCAGAAGCGATGTATAATGTTCGTCTTGAGAATGGGTTCAAGATTCTCGGCTGGCATTTCAAACCTCAGTTCCTTCCCACTGTGGATGAACTCGACCCAGACAGGTATTCAACAGATGCTGGGGTTACGAGGGCCCGAAATACCCTCAAGAAGCGATGGCAAAACGAGCATAAGGAATTGATAGATCCTACCCAAGGATCGTACGATGCTGCATATGTTGCAAAATGGACGGCTGAGAAAGATGCCAGACACGCGATCAACGGGCCAATAATGACACAAATACTTACAGAAGTAAGAGAGTGGCAGGCGATTACTGGTAGGGAAAGGGAGCCAACACCAGATCCAGATAGTGGGGATGAGCTATACCCACCTGAAGTTCCGAAGAGTCGGTTACCGAAGCAGCGAATGTTGAAAGAAGGGCAGGCGCACGGCAGGTTCAAGTGTTGGGAGTGTAGGAAAGGAAGGAAACGCTGTACTTACCTAGACTTTGGCACGAAGCCTTGCGACTCATGCAAAGCGAGAGGCCACGAATGCGTAGAGGTAGAATCCGGCGTTGCCGACCCTCGGTCCATTCACGAACACCTCGACGAGATGGGCAACGATGACCTTGAACCAACTGGAAATTCGCGTGCGCCTAGAAGATCCAAAAGCCCTGGTCGACTCAACTTTCCAAAGCAAATCCCCGACAAGCGGAATCCAAGAGGCCGCATCCCCAAGGGAGGAAGGGAATACGACGCGCATGGCAATGTTGACTATAAGTATGGTACTGGGAAACGACCTTACGTAGCAAAATCTGCTAGACGAAAGGCTGTCAGAGGAAGATCTGCTAGCCCAAGATCTGCCAGCCCAATCCGGGAAGTAGCAAATAGATGCCGTCAGTGTGTCAGCCTCGGCCTCACATGCGATGTGGAAAAGCCCTGTCGTAACTGCCTAGCATCTTCGTCTTGGGGGGAAGGGTGTGATCCGGGGGTACAAGACCAAGACGGAAATACTGAAGTGGATGATTCTGGTTCTTCCCAATGGTCGCCAGAAAATCTGTACACTACCCCAGCACCTTCCACTGCCACACCTGATACATCTTTGGCAAAGGAATCAGGTGATGCATGGACGCACTACCTAAGAGACCTAGCTGATAATATAGCTAATCATGACCATATTGATCCTGCATTATCGAACGTACCGCAGCCCAGTCCATGGTTTGAAGCCAACTCGGTCTCTGGATATTCAGATCCATCACCTGGAACTAACTCGATTTCTGCATATTCAGATGCCACACCTCCCCCGGACCCATTCCAAGACGCGCTGCTCCAGCCCGGAAGTATGATTGGAGATATCTTCAATGAGCCTATCCAGGACAATGGACAATCCGGGAAATCACCACCAGAACCCCAACAGGAGCTAGAGAATGCAGCAAGTACATGGGGACAAACGGATCAGCTTACCACTTCGGAGATGCCGTATAATATGTTTGACGGTTTCGACATCGAGGTACCGTACGATTTCGTTTTTGATCCTAATGATATGATGGATATGTCAACACTAGATTCTGCGATGAATTACCCGCCTCTGCCAGAATTCACAGACGAAATGATGGACATCTTAGCACTAGATTCTGTGACGGACTACCCAACTCCACCAGAATCTCTCCCAGAAGAACCCGCTGAACCACCCCGCAAGGACCAGCTTTTGCCCGGTATAGCGGGAGCTTACGGGGCAAGCTGGGAGACTCCAGGAGGTTTCAACAGCCTGGAACATGTTGATGTGTTAAGCGGATATCCTAACAATCCACTCCGTCTAATTGTTGACCATTTAGAGGCAACCAGTTGCAGCGAGCTGAGCCATACTCTCAAGCCCGAGGGCAACGAGAGCACCCCATGTCCCCGGAAGCCCGCGATGCGTTGCGAGTTTGTACAGACCGCTGCGCATGAAATCGACTGGCAAGCACCAGCAAACCACATGTTTGGAGAACTCTACTATACCTGTGTAGGCTGTCATCACGAGCAGAACCAGGAAGCTGGGGAGTGGGAAGAAGAAGCAAAAGCGGCCATGAAAGCATACGTCTGCGGTGGCTGTGCAAGCGAGCTGGTTTCACAGCAAAAGACCCGTCTGGCGACTTGCGTGTGCCTGGAAAAACTGACGAAGGACTGGCTCTGCCACTACCATCGCAAGATGGGGTACCAGCAGATTGTGTTGCGCTCGGGAGTGGTGGGGGATTGGCTTGTGCAGGTTGGTAGTGGGATACAAATGTGTCCTCGATGCTACCTCAACCCCGATGACCAAAGCTCTAAGGTATACGCTTGTAAGACATGTCTGACATATGTAGAAGAGGTCTGAAAGACGAAAATCTCTTGTACTTTTAGTGTTTAGTTTACGATATATAATATATTGAAAATTCAAGACTAGCAAATGAATGCAGAATAGAATGTGATTTTTGTAGTAGAAGAGAGTAAGCATGGTAATACAACTTTAACTGCCAGTCCTGAAGTATTCAAGGGTATTCCATACGTCGTTGATTCGAAACTATTCGTTGTGTCGAATGTGAAGACAGACTGGGAAACAGTAATGGGAAAATGGGAAAACCATGTCCCTTGTACGCATTTTGGCACAGTATAGATAACATTATGCAGACTTGGAATGAAATACCAAATGGAAATCGTAGTACTCGGTAGGATTTAGGGAGCCTTGAGATGTGAGGTGGTCCGATTCTTTTTGTAGTAGGTGTTGAAATTCAGGAGGCGAGGTTAGGCAATCTTTACCCCACTTGCCCAATGCGGAAGCGGCTTTGAACGACGACAGACATCCTCGCGGAGAACCTCCTTCCATGTCAAACATCCAACGGAGCCAAGCGATTGCTGATATACCTACTCATAGCTCTGGATCGCCATGGAGGCGCCTTGATCACGAATACCTTCACACATCAGCGACCTGCCTCTCCCGAATCCCAATCGAACGAACACGGACTCCCAATCCCAAAGCCCACCCTTCCGAGTAAGGCGCGCGAAGATATAAACGTGGGAGAGAGCTGAGATGTTCATGGGGTCAAGATGATCTGCGAGAAGAAAGGAGAGACCAGAAAACCGGATGAACTATCCTGCTAGCAGAAGCACGGCAATCACAACAGAAATATCACCCTAGAGTCTGGTTGGTATTGCGGAATTGAATTCCATGCTATCAGCGAGTTCTGGTTCAGAAACAGTCCAAACCGAGAATCGCAGGTCTTGAGTCAGGCCAACTCATTGGATGATACCAACATGGGAAAGCGTCGATGATGATCATGCCAAAATCCCCCCGTTG
>QGMI01000534.1:0-26551 GCA_007821535.1 Lachnellula occidentalis
AAAAAAAAAAATTTAAAAACTTTATTATGTAATATTATTAGCAGTGTATAGGCCGAAGGTCTATCATCATATATACTTCATAGAATTGTCAAGATAGGATACCGTCTTATCTCACTATTAAGGAATTTTTTTACAAGCGTCTCGCTTAATTTGGGCTCAGCGATTAGGCCGCTAGCGCATGTGGATACTATTGGCATTATAGCTAGAAGTACCTTATCTGCTGATCTTAGTAGTAGTACTACCTAAAAAGGAAGTACTAGTACTTCTAGTTATAATACTTTTTGCACTATTATTACTAAGTAGTAACCTTAACTTAGTTTAATACTTTCTCTAACTTTAATACTTTCTCTAACTTTAATACTTTCCCTAACTTTATTGCTTTTAATGCTTCCTCTCTTTAGTATATCTACTTCTTCTACTTGATCACGAGTCCTTATAAAGGGCTGATACTATATAGTTCATATGTAGCTCTACCTTCCTACTATTCCTAGCTAATTACCTTCCTAGATATCTCTACTGATTTCTCTCCTACTTCCTATAAATTTGATCTTAATACCCTCTATACTATAATGCCTTATACTACGGAATTAGGAGTAGTAAATACTAGTATTATATTACGGGATCGAGCTAGTAATTACGTTAGATAGGTAGATAAGTAAGATTAGGAGGTACTAGATTACCTGCTAGAGTAGGGTAAGGAAGTCTATATTAAGATAAAGAGATATAGTACTTCTTAGAGTAGTCAAGATGACTTTAAGTACCCTGTAATATAGACGAGAGGACATATAGTTTAGGGAGTTATATGAGCATTTAGTAGAACTATATAAGTATCTTATCAAACCTAGTACCTACCTAGGCCCTTTTCCTTAGATAGTTATAGAGAAAGGATATAGAGAAGGCAATTTAACTTACTCATAGCTCTAGTATTACTACTTCTATTAAGGAGAGCTAGGCCTATATCTTAGAGGCAAATTAGAGTCATATTTAGCGTTCTATAGACATTTTTATAGATATTTTTGCTTAGATTAGGTAAATTTTAGACGGAATTCTCTAGAAGTAACTTTAAGGAAGTATAATACTATAGAGTATATTTGCAATTTTAGTAGTAAAAGCTCTACTTTTATTAATTTTTAGCTAAGATACAAAGTACCTTTTAGCATCCTATGAAAACTTATTATTAAGCTTAAATTCTATATCTAAATACTCATTTTCCTATCTTACTATATCTTTTTCTTTATCCTACTAGTATAGTCTATTAATAATCTACTACTTTAGTATTACTTTACCCTATATACTCTATAGAATCCTATGCTTCTTAAGATATAGTAGCAATTTGATAATACTTATATTATCATAATCCTAGTAGATTAATCTATTAAGTCTAATGATCTCCTACTCTTCTTTATTATCATTAGGATACTATATCTAGTTCTAATACCCTTTAATATCTCTATTCCTAATATTATAATCCCTAATTATTACTTTGCCCTTAAAGTCTTTAATCTTAATCAAGTAATCTTAGGAGCTATCTATAGATATATTAATCCCTATATCTATAAAAGACTTCTTAATAAGCATAATATAATATAGATCTATCGTAAGTAGCTCCTATATCTCTTTATAGATAATTATAGATATAATTCTCTTCTCTAAGGTAGTCTAATTTTCGATTAGATAGGTAGGGTTAGCTAACTCTATTTTATTAATATAATCATCCGTCAAATTCTTTAAAAGTAGCTTTACTATCTTATTAATATGCGTATCTAATAGCTAAAGAAGTCCTATTATCCCTAGTAGTACTATTATAGTAATAACCCTATAGGTTTTAAGTAATACTATTACCTTAAGGGTCTTATAGAATTTAGTATAATCTATTACTATTAAAAGGGGATTTTGAGTAGAATAGCCTATATTAGGGACTGCTTTATCCGTAATCTATTATTCTACTAGTAGACTTGAATTATATACTATATCATTAAAGTTAATAGTAACGTTCAGGTAATATTTATAGCTCTCTTTTGCAAAAATCGTCCTATTTGACGCTCCTTTATAGATTATTTTAAGCTTGATTCGAGGGATTCTATCTGCGAAGATATATAATATTAATATTGCTTAGTACTTATTATCCCTACTGCTTGCTAATCTCGTCGTAATTATTTTTGCTCCCTTATAGTCGTAAGTATAGCTATTATTATAGTCCTATATAATTAGCGTTTCGTCCTAATTCATAATCATATGATGCCTAAATCGATTTCCTGTACTACCTTAGAGTATCCTAATTAGGATCTAGTTACGTACTATATTAAGATTAGGGTATCTAATATGCTCCTACTAGCATAGAATCTACTTGGAAATCAGGCGCTTAATCTATAGTACTTATACTAGCAATTTGACTAGCTTATTAAGTAATTCTCTAGATTCATCTATAGGCTAGGAATTCTATCTAATATATCGTAGAAAATTAAGGATATATTAGTAAGCCTCCTCTAGCTATATTAATAACTACTTGACTATTAGCTTAGTATATTTACTATATAAAAGACAATACTATAATATACAATATACCTTCTTAGTAATTCTCCTATAGCTAATACTAGCGCGCTTTTTGAATCTATCGAACTACCTATTTATGATCTTATATTTAGCTAGGTCTTCTAGGTACAATTGCTTCTATATATTCTAGTACTCCCTCCTAAACTACTAATAATTTATAGACTTCTTTTTAGACTAGTCTTCTACAAATCGCTCGAGTATTAATACTTCGAATTTAGGGTAGAATAGTAGCTAGATAGTTATATAATGATAAGTTTGCGTTTTAGTAGTAAGAATAGCTTTAGCTATAGTAGGGATTACCTATTTCTATATTATAGGATATAGAATTCTAGCTGCTTTAAGGTCCCTATAGAAGTGATTCTAGGTATCTCGTATCCTAGATTTATACTAAAGTAGCTTCTTTTAGCAGTTATTATATCGCTAGAATTAGTAAGAAATATGCTAAGTTACTACCTTAGATTTAGTAAGATTAGAATAGCTATACTTCTACTTCTTTAGATAAGGCTTAATTACCTAACCTACTTTTACTTAGATAAGTCTATCTACTTCGATTTGAGCGATTCCTTTCTGCTTTAGGCCTAGGCGTAATGCTGACTATTTTAACTATAGGACTGAGCTATAATTAGAATCTCTTTTTTGCTAGATATTAGAGCTAATTAGTATACTAAATGCTTGTATATTATAAGGATTCATATAAGGTAAAATAAGTAAAGGCACTCTTAGAAATAGTAGATTTATATAAGGACGAGTATACTAGGGACGAAATTGAGGTTCTTCATCTTTATCTTCTAGAGTAGGTAATCTAATTGGCATTTTAATAAAATAATAAGTAGATATAGAGGTAGGGGAGGTATAATATGCAGGAAGGAGATATTTTTTACAGGCTATAGGAGAGAGGTAATCAGGAAAATCTAGAGTAAAAAACATAGGGTAGAGCCTTAGGGGCCTAATCTCTACTTCCTAATATTGTTTATTTATAATTCTAATACTTTATTAATATTTCTAATAGCTCTAATCAGAATGCGTCTCACTTTAGAGTGCCAAGAAGACCGGACGAAAACGCTAGCGCTCAAACCTCCTCAATTAGGCCAATCAGAAGCCTTCGTTTTGAGCCTAATACGCCCTAGGAGAAGCGAGACGCTTGTAAAAAAATTCCTTAATGGTGAGATAAGACGGTAGATATACAGGACGAGTACGTATATATTATTATACCGGCAGTTCCATGCGATGCGACGATTAATATTGCGGCGAGGATCATGACAGGACAGGATTAGCCTACGGTATAGAAGCGGCCCAAACGGTCTTGGGAAAGGATCCGGGTTGGCCGTTTGCATGGGGAAGTGTTTCCGAAATCGTACAGCCGTCAGGAACTGGCGAAAGCCACAAAAAGCGGCACTCGACCAAGGCTTGTTTTCAATGTGCCACTCTATTAAATGCAGTGCTGCTTTTTCCATGTCCGAGGATACATCTGGTGCATGTTGAGGTCTGTGATCCAGCTCCGCTAATAATCTCCTCTACCGACCCTGACAACCTTAAATCTGTGCCTTGTACCTCGAAAAGTTTCCCCAAATAAACTTCAGCTACGGCAAGGTAGAACTAGAACAAACACCATGGTTGAAGCCTCATCGAGGGAGCTGCTGTTGAGCTTAGCACCACCACGACGTTGACGCACATTTGCCTTGCGCTCTTCCCATTCATTCATTCGTTCTCCTTTGTCTTTACGCCAAACACGACACTATACATCCAACTGCCACACAGTCTTTTCTGCTGTCAACTCTAGTCAGGCGTCCTCCCGCCAAAGGCATCTGCCGATATCCTCACTTGTTCGACCCTACCTACGCTTGACGGCGCTGGCTGCGGGTAGCCAACCAGCTCCAATTTCAAGGGTCCCAATTCACTGGCGATTGTTTGCCAGTCCGCTGCGGCAACATGCATTCGCAAACGGCCACCAGCGCAACCACTGCGATGATGGCATACCCAACTCTCCCCGCTTCGCCCACGCTCACGAATCCTGACATGATCCTGCCATATGGTGACGAATACGATTCTCCCCCTTCTCGACCACTTTCGCAAGACAACCAGTGGGGAGGCTCGAATCCAGCCAATATGCAGTTCTCCATTGGACCTCCCATGGGACCCCTCACACCGACTACCCCTATAATCTACGGGAATGGGACAATGTTATCAGATATCGGGGAAGTGACAGAGGCGGAAAGCACACCAGGACGAAGGTTACCAGGACCAGCCGAAAGGAGGATGCTCAAACAGCAGGCACAAAATAATGGCCATGCGCGCCTGCGGTCAAGCCCCACACTGGGGGGAATGCGATCTAGTCCAACATTGGGCTACGAAGCAGTAATGAAGCGAGCGAAGACTGGGACACATCAGAGAACCGTTTCCATTGAATCGACGAGCACGGTCAAATCTGAAGGCCATGCTGCTGAAATATTCAAAGATTTTGATGATGGAATCAGCGTGGACGACAGCAACTTCCAGGGGGACGATGAGGAGAGTGTTGCGGATTCATATAGCCAGGAAATAATTGCACAAGAAACACAGCGCTTATCCATTAGGGATAGCATGATTTCGCTGGACGAGGACGGCAATTCAAGTGCTGCTTTGAGCAGGAGGGCCGAACAAATCCTGCTGAATGCAAAGAGAAGGCTCAATGTGCGTATTCCAGACAAACGAGCTAATGAATTTCTAACAAAGTTACAGAACATGGAGGGCAATCTCACACGAGCTCGAAGTACCTTACACTTAATCCCTTCCGGCAATTTGTCTTCCATCCACAGTAGCAGTCCCTTATCGAGATTGACCCCTTCTCCCCCACAAAGTGGCCGACCAGCATCCCATTTTGCCGCGCCGCCTTCAATGCACCGACAGATACATGCATCTCCCAATTCCATGGCGGAGAGCCCAGGACACTCGAGGGTTTACAGCGAGAACTCGATATCGCCTAATATGCGAACGCCCCAATTTCCAGCTAGATCGATAAGTGCAGCGGCTCTATACATTGGTAAAGGCGGAACGGATATAAACCAACGATCGGCATCGTCTCCTCAGGATATTATTAGAGAGGAATCCAACAACACACCAACCCCTCGACACTCCTCAGGTCGAAGTTCACTAAACAAAACATCACCCCCACATGCTGGTTCACTCGAGCCGCTGGGCGAAGATGAGACTCTGGTGGATTTTGAAGCCGATAGAGCGAGCATTCAGTCCAGCGCGGATGGTAACATAGGTCCCAGTGGTGACCATCGAGGTTTGACACGTTCGGCATCTTCCATGCAAATGCGCGACATTCGAGATCAAATGCATGATTTGAAGGGTAGACTTTCAGTGTTGCGGGATCGGGCTCGAGATGATGGTATGAAACGCCGAAGTCTACAAAGCCTTAGAACGCCAAGTCCTTTTACGGCTGCTGAACAGTGGTACACTGGTGCAAAAGGATATGGTGAAGGTGGGCTGAGTGCAGATGCAGGTGTTGCGCATCCTCCTTGGATTCAAGAATTCCAGGACACGAAAGATATTAATGTGGATGCGAATCCCGAGAGGCTTGGTCATGAGGAGCAGGGACAAGCACCCGAGTATGCAGCCTCTGATGCAACGAGCGTCTACGAAGATGTTAGCGAAGAACTCCATTCGACAGATCTTTCAGCTCGCCCACAAGAACCACGAATTATGGAAGAAAAACATGATGGCGCAAATTTGACTGGACAAGATGAAGAGCAGAATGGGGCTGATGAGGATGACTATAATGACGAAATTGTCAACCACGATGAGGTTGACTATGAGAGCGATGCATCGTCTTACCATGACGCTGTTACAGTTGCTATATCTCATGAGGATCGTGAAGACGCATTCGATTACGGGCACTTTTTCTTGCACAGTGCCATGGGTACCATTAGCCAGCAAAGAAATGGCCGACGAGAAAGTTTCAGCTCTGATGACTCCGTAGAAACAACGAGAGGCCCGACGACACAAACGAGGCCAGTTTCCCATATCAGAAACACTAGCAATACTTCCGTGTCGACCTTTGCATCATTTGCAACAGCAACAGAGGGACGACGTTCAGCGGATCTACCAGATGAGGACGGGGAAGAATTTGCCGTCCAACACATTAATACACTCGAACGCCATGCATCGACCCCCGTGGCCGAAAAGCGGCAGACTTTTGGTGGCGGCTCTCCCACCGAAAATGGTTACACGATGGATCAAGAATCACTATCAGACGAACCGGAGAGGCCTCCATCTGTAATCCACGACCCAAAGAACTGGGACGGGACGGGACGTCCGCACAAAGCCTCCGTAGCATCACTCGAGTCGTCTTACAGCGAAGGCTCAACCGGATCGAGTCGCAGTTTCCCCCTTGTGAACAAAGCCAAATCCAGTCAATCACTCATGCCAAATGGTTCAAGAGAGAATGAACAGGGGTCACCAGTCCACATGCTAGCGCAGGAGGATCAAATTCTTGTTGAGAAACTGGTAGCCAGTCTAGGAAAATGCGTGTTGGGTCTTTCGGAATCAGGACATGAAAGCCATGACGGCCGAGTCTGGAAACGCAGACTAGACGCCGCAAGGCGCGTACTCGATGGGGAAGAAGGCGCCATTTGACCACACAATACATTTCGACCATTCTATTTGTCACTATTAGCGAACTTCTATATGGGATTCGGAGATAGCATCAGCTACGACTTTTTGCTTCTTTTCTTTTTTTTTCCAAAAGGGCGTATGGGTGGTTTTTGGCTTTGATACCCCCCCTATCCGCACTTCTATGGCGAGGTGCTTTAACAGAGAAAGGGAACGAAAGGAATGTATTATACCGACGGCCGATATTAGAGACATATTAATCGATGTACAAAAATATAATCGTAATATTATATTATGCGTCGTGATTCTTCCTTCCGTCACTTCCTTCCCCCCTCCCCCCTGCAAGCCGTGTTGTGCTATGCTATGCTATGCAGTGTTGTGTAAAAGGAGAAAGAAAGAAAGAAAGAAAGAAAGGTGTCAGGACAACAAAACACTGCATATCACAGTGATATGATATCAGATATCATGCAGTAAGAAAGATGGGTTTCAGATGCTGCAATGCTGCAAGAAAGGCGGGTGGGTTGTTACAATCATCAAGTTCAAGTCCTACTTACCACGGCATCAGCACGCGCCTCGTTGGGATTTATATTATTTTTAATTCTGTTATCTTCCAAGTCTACTACTTGTACACCCGTTCCTTTTTCTTCTTTCTTTCCGCGTTTCTTTGGAATAATGGAATGGGAAACGAATGAATGCCGTGTTTTCGTGCAACGGATCGTGTTGCGTAACTATGGTACAGCATGGAGCTGAGCATTTGTGTGTTTGGGGGGGGGGGGGGTTGGGTTTGGATAGGAAGGATAGGATGGCATGGGGTTGGGTGGGAAGAGCAGCGTGGAAGGAAGGTTGGAAGTATTGGATTGGGTTGGGTTGATTGGACTGTATTAAGCTGGTACGATGAATTACAGTACTACTCCTGAGACCTTTTGCTAAGGGGGAAAAAGGGTATCTTGTGCTTATTGTGAGACGCTGCGCTGGGTTGGACTGGGGTGGAATGGAATGTAGTCAGTACGGCGAAGTGAAGTAAAGTAAAGGGACGAGTGAGAAATCATCAGTCAGTCTACTAAACAATATGCAGAATTGGAGATCTTGCTTGGATTTCTGATTATTAAGGAAAGCAACCTTATCGTTGACTCCGTCGCTGTGCCAAGTGAACTCCTGCTGTAATGGATGCCCCTGAATGCCTTCCCACATACCCAACCTAACGCCTCATGACCGCATAATCATCTACTCCCTATCCATCCCAGCTTAATGACAGATTCTCTGCTCTGGCGGTCTCCACGGCACTCCCAAAGCTCGGAAAATCCTCTTCTCATCAGCACCCTCGACCAGAACCCCCTCACTCAGCTTCTCTCTCCCAGGCCCTCTCATAACATCCTTGTACAGCCCCCGCTGATTCAATCTCCATCCCTTGGTGCCGGCCAGGAACCTCATACTCCTATTGAAGATATCATCACCCGTAAAGTACAGCAGCGCGGCGCCCATCTGGCTCGCGGGCACGAGCAGGAAGTCGATGCGACGCCAGATGGGGTTGCCGGGGAGGACGCAAGCCCCGTGCCATTTTGAGGAGCTCTCGCCGCGTGGGACGGCTAGGGCTGCGACGAGGAAGCCGGTGTCGGTGAGGTGGCGCACGAGATCGTCGAGGAATGTTAAGAGGTCGATGGTCGTTGTTGTGTTGGGTTTGGTTATGAGGAAGTCGATATCTCCCAAGGTGGCTGCCCCTCGTCGATAACTGCCTCCAACCGTGAGTTCCACGTCTGGGTCAATGCCCGCAGCTACTTGTTTGACTATGTCCCCTGTAATCAAGAGCATAGAGTTAGTATTGCTTGGTATTGGAAGAATTGGGGGTTGCGAATCTTCCATGGGGCTGAGACAACATTTCAGGAGTAGTCAATTTCTAAAACATAGAACACAGTACTCCTGAGTTGTCTCAATGAGGGGCAAGATTCTTCGAGGGGGTGACTTACCAAGAGCCGTAACTTCCTCGCGCGGAATCCGCGTGTCGAAATCATTGTAATGAGCAATACCAATTTTTTGGTTCGCCGTCAAATGGACGTGGGCCTTCAGATCCTCGAGAGTTTTGTAGCCTTGCTGTGCCCATTTCAGTCCCTGGCTAGGACCAACACCATATATCTTGAGAAATATTTGTCGTGTGCGATCAGTTGGGTCTTGCTTCGCAAATTCTAGTCTGCGCAGTCCATCTGTAAGAGCAATTTCCTCGATCTTGAGCGCAATTCGCTTGCCAATTTTGGGAAGTTCTTCGGCTTCGTCAGCAGTTCTTATCTTGTCTGTTGTCTTCTTAAGGGTTCCAATAGCCATCCTGTATGCTCTTGTACGCCATTGATCCTTCACTTGCTCGTAGAAATCCCCCATCTCTTGAAGAACTTCGATTGTGCGTGCATTCGGATTCGATGATGTGGTCTCACCAGTTCCTCCTGTCATGCAGCTGAAGTTATTCTGGTCGAAGGCACCCTTGGGCCCCTTGCGTTTTTTCCTAGAGGACTTTCGGACTGGAGAAGGTGATCTCTCCCTGCTATCATCGGAATGGCCCGGATCTTGCATACTGTCACTAGACGACGGCCGTTCTTCATTCTCCTCATCGTCGAGGGGGAGATGTTTCTTCGAATGCACATACTCAATCATCTCAGCAAGAGGGTCGTTGAATCCCATTTCTCTTTGAAAGTTCCTTTCAGGTGATGGGTTCTGGGAAATTTCCTGCGTCCCCCTTTCGCCGTCCGTATCCCTAGCTTGTGATGCGGAATCTTCTCGTGGTGGGGTTCGTCTTTGAATATCCTCCTCGTCTTGGGCAGCCTGTAAACTCCTTTGCGACGCTGCCTTCTCTTCGGAAGCTGTAACGGCTCCCTTGACAGCGTATTTATCTTGCTTCGCATTCAAAATTCGACGAAAAGCGATGCAGTCTATTGGGTAGTCTTCATTCACCAAGATAGCCCCTTTCGGTAGAGCTTGAACCTTTAGAGTCTCCTGCTGGAAGGTAGAAGAAATCAAGGCCGCGAAAGATCTGTTGGTCCTCGGGAACAAGCTTGATCGCTTCACGCTTCCGCTTCTGATTCTTCTGAAGCATGCTTGCGATTCCCGTGCTGTTCTTCAAGACCAAGGAACCCCCAGTAGGATCGGACACAACTCGACGTTCCGGGTTGGGTCTCTGGCTTGAGGAGGGGAGCACGGATGATGTTTTCCCCGAGAAGGAATATTCTGTTGGAGGGGTGGAAGTATCGTAGCGAAGCAGAGAAGTCTTTCGCGTGAGAGGATTAATGGGCTTGACACTGACACTGGGTTGAGGTGCCGAGTTGTTTCGGTGCATGGCAGGTGGTGGCTGCCTGGGAGATTTCGGGCTCCTTCTCTGCCTGGCCTGACTTGAAGAAATCGGCAATGATGATACTGATACTGATACTGATACCAGAGGACGATCGCCGTTGCTTAAAGAGGCTGAGGCATCGCTGGCATCCACTTCGTCATCGGAAGACTCGTTCAACGCGTAGAGTCGGTCGAAGTATTCAGTCTTGGAGAGCTGTGTAACTGATGATTAGCAAGAGTTCAGCACAGCAAGCCCTCGGAGTAAATATACCATTTTCAATCAGCCCCAAAAGGATAGTACACCTGCGAAGCAACGAGTCAAAAGTCAATTGTGGTTGTTGAGTAGGGTTGGGTTGTTCAGGGTGGTTGCGTCGCTTTGCCAAGGATGCTGCGCTGCGCTGCTACACTACGCTGCTGCAGGCTTTATTCCGAGCTGTACAAGGTCGTAAAAGGTTGTACATGTACCACATGAGAATGTTTGTTGTCAAACTGCCCACCTGACTGGCACTTATCTTTATCATTCGCAATGTCATTTCATATGAATCTGTATATAACCTCATGGTGTGGAAAATTCCCTTCAATCTCAAATGGTACCACTTACTACCAGAACTCCAAGCCCGAGACTTTACACATTGCACTTTAAAGGTAAGCTCATGGCTTTCGTTGATCAAATCGTCCCTACTAACTGCTACATAGAAGCCTCGCCTCAAATCAAAGGGCAATCTCTCAGACATAAAATGTCTTCGTCATTTGATGACCCCCAGTCTCGTACTTTCGCCGCATTCCCACGTTTACCAATCGAACTACGTTTTAAAATCTGGGAGAACGCTTCAATGGCGACTCGGACCTTGGAGCTATGGTATAGCTTCGATAACCAAAGATTTTCTACATTTCAACCCGTGCCAGCGGTGCTTCATACATGTCGAGAGGCCCGCCGAGCAGGGAATCGAATGTACTCGCTCTCTTTTGGATCTGCGAAATCGCCACCTCGGACTTACTTCAATCCAATCTGCGATATCATTTACTTTGGGCTGAGAGTATATGACGACGAGGTCGATTTCATGCTCAGATTCTTCCGCAGGCATGCCGACTCTTTCGAAGACGAGGACCAAATCCAGCGCCTTGCATTGACTGAGCACTTGTGGCGGATCGACCTAGAGGGTAGTGTCTTCGCCCCATTGAGAAGTGGTAGGACTGGAAGGAAGATAGTGAAATTTCATCAAAGCTTTCCTCACCTGAAAGAGCTTATATTCGTGGCTGGCCAAGATGGGTGCGAGGGTGACGAAGAAGTTGAGGGTCGCTGGGAAACAAATGCCGGTGTATCATTAGTCAAACGCCAAACAAATCTCGCTGCAGGGTTTCAGTTGACGCAGGAGGCTGTCGTGTCGACCTTCGAGCTCAGAAAGAAGGAGTTCCCAGACGAGGTGTTCCCCGAAATCACGCTCATGGAGTATGGATATGGAGCCTGAGAGTTTTCAATGTTGCCCGTCAGGAGTTGAGCTGTTCTGTTAGATGATGTTTTCTGTAAAAAGGACCATGAAGAGCGATCATAGACCGTGGATTTATAGTACTGTTTAGACTAGATGTCCGATGTTTGTACTTGAGCAATTTGTTGAAAAGCTTCAGAAAGTCCAAATGATTCTCCAGTCTCTTCCTGTATAGCCAGTCTCGTTGGATTAAACCAACGATTAGGTTTCTTTTCTCAATGCTCAAGCCAGATAAACAAACAATTGTCATTTTGGTTATCTTGTGTTCCTGGAACAACCTGGCACTCTGTACGCAGAATCGAAGTTTTGAAAGAGAATCAGACACGGAAAATGGTACGCAAGCAGCTACTTCAGAACCGAAGATCCATCGCCTTATGCTGTAACCAAGAACTTCTTCCAAAGGCATACGAATGGGGTTTTCCGGGCTCAGTTTCTCATGCGGGTGAAGATGACATTCAACCTGCATGAACAGCCGTGAAAAGGCAACAAAGGCACTTTGTGTAACCAAACCAAGGAGAATATGCATCCGAACAATATAACATCCTCGAAAGGGGGTTGATTTGTACTCTTGCCGCCCATTTTGGAGCATGGATGGATGGTACAGTACAGTACTGAAGTAGCAAACATTTTTGAGAGGCACGGTCTAGATCGCATTGCTTCAGAAACGCACATACCCACCGGCCTTTTTTCATTCGATGTCTCAATTGATACAACATGCAGCTCGAACATGCAACGGCGAACGGAAGCTGGTTCCCAGACAAACCTCCGTCGACTCTGAACCAATTGTTGCACACGATGGCGAGGCCGCATGTTCAACCACCTGATCGTTCCACCAGCTCCTCGCTGGTCCATACAGCCACCACGATACGGAACCAGCCAGAGGGGACGTGAAACATTATCGATGAGGCGCTCCAAGGAAGAGCCAGCAGCAAGCTTGCTCTGCGCCAGTGTGCTCTGTAAGGACCCGTGTTGCATGCAGAATTGTTGACACGCTCCACGTGAGCAAGCCAAAGCAATGCCAAGCAAACCACGCCTTTCCTTGTTTGGCTTTGGCTTCTACCTTATTAATCAATGTGAGATGCGGTTGCAGATGGTTGCAGATGCGTCAAGTCAAGCTTCACAATATGCTCAAATTCATGCTGGGTAGACAAGTTTTGGAGAGTCCCCGTCGACTCTCCGATCATCAAGCCACCGCAATACAACGCGGCGCCATCTCATCAAACGACCCAACAGCTCGAGTGTTCGAGTCTTCTCTTCTCCTCGACACCCCCGCAAGCAAGGCCACACGTTAAATGCTTGTGGGGAGATTGGGGCTGTCCCGGCCTTATTCCTCCATGAAGCTCGCGAGTTGCGATGCGTGGTGGAGAAAATCTGATTGGAGGAACATTGACCATCAGAATCTTCCCCGGAATCAACGCCTCCAACAGTGATCTGGGGTATGGGGAAAACGCCATTTCGTATAATTGTTCATTGTTATTGGCCTACGCTGCGATCTATTTGTTGTAGTTATAAAGTTTGAGTTTCTTCACCGAAGAAACATGCAATCCGTCCAGTTGGGCGCGCGGAATTCGAGATTCCACTCTCAAACCCTGTCGCTGCTGCATCCCAGTTGCATCTGCAGATGCAGCTGCTGTTATATATCATGGGAGGTTCTCCCAGCAGAGACCCTGAGCCGCTGCGTAGGGAAAAGCTTCTGCCCTTTCTTTCCATGAAGTTTCATTGTATCGGCCGAAAAGTCCAAGTTTGAACGATCAGCGAAGGCGATCCCTTCAAGTTGAAGTCTTTATTGCCTGAAAGTTTGGTCGGCATATACGAGGTCAAATTTTCGACTCTTTTCAAGATGATGAACAAAACAAGAGCGTACAATTGGTGAGAGCTACTAGCTAATATGGGAATATACTACCGTTCAGCATTGACATGTCTTAGGTACATCTCGCTCGTGGCAGCATCTTGCATGGTTCTCTATGGATACGACGCTAGCGTCTACAATTCTGTTCAAGGCTCGAAGCATTGGGTTGCCTATTTCAATGATCCCGATAGTGAGCTGATCGGAGCCGTCAATACGGCTTATAATGTCGGAGCCATTATTTCAGGGTGAGTCCCGCGTCAGCTCTAGTTCAGCAGCTCGAACTGCTCATTCCATCTTCTACGTTATGAAAAGACTTTGGACTCATCAGCTAACCGACATCAGCTTCTTTCTTGGTGGCCCATTGGCGGATTTCTTGGGGAGGAGGTGGGGCATGGGAATTGGTTGCTTCATCACAGTTGTCGCAACTTTCATGCAGACCTTTGCCCCAAAAGGAAACATTGGGGTTTTCATTGCTGGGCGTGTTCTCATCGGAATCGGACAAGGAACTGCCTTGACAGCGGGACCTGTTTACATTGGTGAACTTGCTCCAGTCCATATCCGAGGAAAAATTATGGCTTTCTGGCAGTTATTCTACTCGGTCGGTTCTTTCATCGCGTACTGGATAAACTACGCATGCTCTTTGCACCGAGCAAAGCTTGGAGATTGGGATTGGAAGGTGCGTTTCCCCCCAGAACGTCGACTGACAATATATTACTGACCTCTCCCAGACTGTGGTGATCTTTCAGATGATGGTGCCAATACTGATCATGACCCTCCTACCATTCATTCCCGGTAAGCCAGCTTATCAGGAATTGTCTCCTACTTCAAGTGCTGAACAGTCGATTTTCAGGAGAGATCATAAACTCCCAAGCTCTATCATTTGATACACTACTAACTTCGAGATTCGTTTCCAGAATCACCCCGCTGGTACATCCAACACGGAGGACAAGTCGACAAGGCACGCGCCGCGCTCCGCCGCGTCCGCGAAACAGAGCAGGAAGTCGAAGACGAAGTGCTCATCATCCGCGAAGCCCTCGAGTTTGAAAAGGAAGCCATCTCCTCGTCCTACACCGCCCTGTGGAAAGACCGCTCTGTGCGCAAGCGTCTCCTGCTCGCCTTTGTGCTGAACGTGGGACAGCAGCTCACGGGCCAAGGAACCCTCAACACATACTCGACAGCCATCTACAAGAAAGTCTTCACGTCATCCAGCCAGATCGCGCTCATCAACGCCCTGAACGCCACGTTCGGCATCCTCTTCACCCTCAACGCCGTGTGGACCGTCGACCGCTTCGGACGCAAGCCTGTGCTTACCGTCGGGGCGATTGGCATGTCCATCTGCATGTTAGTCGTGACCGAAGTCGGCTTGCAGACGCCGAATCTCCACGGCGGCTCCAAATCCCACCCCGTCGGCATCGCCATCGTCTTCCTGCTCTTCTTCTTCAGCTTCTTCTACAAGCCATCCTGGGGCGCCACGACCTGGATCGTAAGCAAAACTGGCTCTTTGAACTTACCCTACCCCCTTCTATCATGTGCTCTAACTCCTCCTATACATTTTTTAAACCGGGAAACATATACTCCCTTTACTCTCGAAACCGTTCTGAATAGGAAATAGCTAACTCCCCCGTGATATAGTGGACCGCCGAGGTCTTCTCCATGAACGTGCGCGCCCAGGCCGTAGGGATGAGTAGTCAGATGCAAAACGTGGCCAACTCTATCTTCCAGCAATTCTTCCCGACCTTTTTAAAGAACTGTGGCTTGTATGTTATATCCCCTTCCCCCTCCTCTCCCCTTCCCCCTTCTCTAAATACTCTCCGCACCCATATTCCCCATACCAATACCAATACTAACACACACCAAAGCAAAACATTCTACTTTTTCTTCGCAATAAACATATGCCTAGCAGCTTTCGTCTGGTTCTTAATCCCCGAGACCAAGAAAGTGTCACTGGAAGAAATAGACGTGATATTCGGCGGCTCAAATCACGTTGAGAAGGGAGGAGATTTGTTGCACGTTGAGGTATGTACATGTATTTCACGTGAAACACTAAGATGGACGATTATCCTACAGCGCCACGCATTAATCATACCCAGGACAAAGCTAATTCGAGGTGATAGGATACTCATCATGCTACGGACGTGAAGGGCTGAGTGGGGATCTTGAGAGGCTGTGAGCTCGTACTGCTGTTATCTCTTTGCATTCCGAGTACTGCAATATTCGTCACTTGGGTGACTCAAGAGGTATAGGCAGGAACTCCTATGTATTACCGTTTCGTATTTTCGTACTGGTGTACAATCTCGATTATGGTAAGGTCTTCGCTGCCTGTTTGAATTCGTCCTCGGATGTTACAACGATGTACCACACTTTGATGGGCTGTAAGCAAAATTAACGGCGGGTCTGCAAAGATACCGAGTGGATCTGAGAAAACTAAATCAGACTGTATGCAAGCAATTTGTGTATTTCACTGAACAGGATAGTTTTGAAAGAATGGAATTGTGCAACCTCGTAACAACAATTCAAAGTAGTAAAGTAGTCTTCCTCCCTCAACTGTATGCATAAAAACACCGCGCCGCACTACAAGACTCCTGTGTTCCACAGATGCCAAAGCACAGGATCACATCCATCCGCGGACTTTGAGACTAAACCATCAAGACCTAAGCCGAAGCAGAGTGAGGCTGTTATGAGTTTTGGCCCAAACTCTACAAGTTCCATTGCCAAATCATATTGTAGAGGTCCATTTAACGTTTGGCGAGTGTTTCCCAGCTCCACCATTCAAATCAGGAAGATCACCGCCTTTATGCACAGTGGCGAATGTTGGTTTGGGCACAGCCAAAGACTCGGCCCAAGGTGGGTGAGTTCGAGATGCGGGTGAATATTGGTTTGGAGAATGAATCTGAGGGACATTGGTTACTTAATCTAGGAAAACAAACAGCAGCACTAACCTCAGCTCCGCGTTTGATTTGAATCCCATTGGTCCATTTATCTTTAACTCCATCGAAACCAATACTAGCATGATTCTGCGTCATGTTTGATCTTTGACCTTCTTCAAGTCCTCTGCTTGTAGCAGGGGCCGCGGAAACCGTCGCAGGCGCTACGCGACACTTCACCAGTGGATGCCACGAGTGTCTTCTGACGAGCCTTCTTGCGGCTAGGAAGACTGCCAGGCTTAGGATACCGAAACCAAAGAAACCGACGAGTGTGTACAACAATATAGTTTCAATTTTCGATCTCCCTTGGTGGTCATGGTAATCGCGAGTGTCAATGGTGCCTTTAGTTCCTTTCAACGACGAACCCTTTATTTCGGATTTGGGTTGCAGACCGGAGCGAGCAACATCATTCAGCGCACTATCTGGGATGTCGTCGAGCTCGTTACCGTCGCCAAGAAGGTCTGACCACTCCTGCGATTCCAACCACTCCACCCACCTTTCATACCTTGAGTCCGCTACGTCCTGCTCATCGATGGGTGGAAGGGGGGAATCTTCATTTTTGCAGCTTGACCACGAGAAAATTCCAAATAACCCGCCGCAGTCTCTCTGCTCACGCTGGAGAGTCACCACGCTCTGTGCCTGCTCAAGCTCATTTGGATGGGAACCAAGATGGCAATCTTCATCGCCGTGCCCGCAAGCAGTCTGAAGAGGAGCACGGGGGAGTTCTCGTTGCTTAAGCGACAAACCACCCTGTCGTTTTTGGATGGGTGAACAATCTGGCAAGTCGGGATGGTACTGGCAGTAAGGAGGAAGGCTTTGGACAATATCAATCCCTAGCGACTCAGACACTTCAGAAACGCCACGAGCAACGCGGTTTGGACATCCTTCGGGAAAGTATTGGCAGTAAGCAGTCTGCCATGATAGCAGCTGCTGGGGAGTAGCATGACGGATAACGCTTAGACCACATAGCTCATCTTTGGGGTATTCACGACAGAAATATGCTATACTCCAGAGTTGTTCAAGCGCGTGGTGACACTGTCCGTCCTGACATGCACGAGGATCTCCTTTGAAGTCAAGCAAGGCGAGATGACGCGGTAAGTGCTCAACGAGTAGATTTACACCAACTATGCCCTTTGAAGGCAGCCGCAAATCAATCTGAGTTTCGACGGGATTGTGTTGAGCAGATGTTGTCATGGGTTTATTGCCAATAAGTCTCGTCGCAGGATAGAGGACCGCGAGGACGACAAATGTCATACACGTCCATTTAAAAGCACGGCGCATGCTAGGAATTCCACTTTGTTCAACTCGAGGTCTGGAGGGATGCATTTTCGGAGCTGAGGGGCCTCGGTGAGCGAAATACATTTGAAGAGAAGGGACGAGATTTACCAGCTGCACCTTGCATGTCGAGAAGCATGCTTTCCAACTTCGCGGGCGAGAATAAGCTGGCTTGAGGATAGTGATAGGCCAAAATGTATGTGGATGATAGTGGCAATGTTTATGGAGTCCAAAAGATGAAAAGAAACAAGCACCGTCAATCACTGCCCGCTGTCGTGCTGTGTAAATTTGATGATTGATGAATGATACTCAAGGGCGAGAAAGGACGAGCAAGGGCCGACGATGATAGATAGCGTCAAAGCTTATGAGAAAGCAAGTCAGGATGTTGGTAAGTACATACAGACAGTGGTAGGAAGGAAAGAGCGACTGGCTGTCTCTGCTAGCACGGCAATAACGAAGGGAGAGGATCTGGAATACAACCCAGTTCGAAACTTCCACAAATCGACGTTCACTTGGAGATGAGCCTGAGTTCATAAAGTTCGTGCGTTCGTGTGGGATATCATTGCTACAAGCCATGCGTCGACCCCCCTTGCCCAAGCCCGCGCCCGCCTTGCAGAGAATTACTTGCAAATGGAACGCCCGCATTCGCCCAACTGTCGGTAGAAATATTCCCCAAGTGATCAAAACTAGCTTGTTGAACAAATATTGGGGGGCTATGACTATTGCGGGCTACTCCATTGATGTGGTGCTTCCTCAGATGTAGAGAAGCGAGCAGTGGCTCAACCTGGGCTTCATAACCCGATAGAAGAGCTTTTGAGTCGTCCCAGCGGTGACCAAAGATCCTCAAAGTTTCTTTAATGTCTTTTATGCAATTGATACTTCGATCAACGCTGTCCATTCCAGCGTTCGATGGTAGAGGCGGTGGTGGTGGAGTGCCGGGAATTATTGGGGTATAAGGAAGAACGCCTCCAAGAAGCTGATCCTGGTCTGACATCAAGACAGCAAGAAATTGGCTCCCGACAAAGTAGACTCGGAGTGCATCATGGTAAGTGTAGAATGCGATGTTGTTCGGATCTCTGCTGATGGGAAATATTTTCTGCATATAAGCAATGCTGTACTCGAAGATCAAGGTTTTCGCATATAGTGACAGAGCCGGTATACGGCACGAGGGTGAAAGGCAATAGACGTAGCTGTAAAGAAGCTCAAGGTCGAAGAAATCCTTGAACGAGAGTGGTAAGCCTTCGGGAAAAGATTCCGACCATTCCCGCATTTCCTGACAGATTTGCCAAATGTAGGTGTACTCATTGTGAAGAGGAGATCGACTGGATTGAAACAGCTCTTGATACCAGGACGACTGAACACATCGTAGTTGGAACAGCAAATCTGCAGATTCGAGCGAATGTGGTCCAGTAAGAGATTTTGCAGCAGCACTTGAGGTTAGCCCTATGGATAGCGACGGGAAATCTACGCTCGTAGAATCGTCTGTAAAAGATAGGGATCTCGCGTGAACCATGCTGATAGACCTATGTCCGGGTAAGCATAAGGGCTGCCAATTGCATTAGCTCCGTAACTTACCTGTCAAGGGAATAGACACAATAGAATATTCTACGCCGCATTTCCGCAGTTTTCTTATCGAGTTGTTGCTCTTTCGGGGGGTCCTGATGGAATCCCAGGTCTACGACAGCGCGGCAAGCAAAGCCAATCAAGTGCCAACTATCGAAGTGGGCAGGATCAAGCATAGAGTATTGCACGAGCAAGAGTAGGGCCTGAATTTGAGACACATAGCCTGGCATGAGAACCTTATCCGCATAATGTAAGGCGCGTCCAACCCAAAGAACACCGTCTACGTAAAGCGCGTCTCTATGACTTCGAGATTGAGCCGTAGACGCAATAGCGAACACAAAGTATAATAGCCAATACTCAAACTCGGTAACTGGACGGCCATTTTCCTGATACGTTGCATCGAGGGCATTCAGCAGCGCTGTCTCGGAGAATACGGGGAGGAGAGCATAAACGTGATCAAGATAATATTGGATCAGCACCATAGCCGCAGGCCGTGACGGAAGTTGAAACGGTTGCGACTCTGGCAAAATATCATTGTTTGTGGCGGCAAGAATCAGACGTGCAAATGTCATGTTTGATGTCGAAGACTCAAAGTCTCGAGTAGTGGCATTCACGGACCTGCACCAAATATCAGCCTCGGAAAGGGTAAAGCAAGCAAGAATGATTATGATCATGTATACTAACAGAAAGCCAAAGTCCGACACAAGTTCATTCACGTCCGCCGCTTCTCTCCGCCTGGCAGCTTTTCCGTGGATTGCCGCGCGGATAGTGGCAAGGGAGTCTTTACGATCTGGCATTTGAAAAGGTGCGTCAACGTCATGCATAGCCACTGATGCCTTTCGAGATCTGGCATAGGCCAGTCTCCTCTCGAGTTTCTCGACACGTGATTCGAGTGAAGCAACATAGCTGGAGGGACAGAGGTCAGTTTGAGTTCCGGGACCAAAGACTTTCACGATCGGATCGCGTGGGATTTACGAACCTTCTTTCCTTGCCTTTTGCAAACTGGTCGTTGGCACTCGAGCATTCACCGGCACGTCCGGATTTTTCACACGCAGTGCATGCTGGTAGTTTACCATCGCACTTGAAATCATTAGCCAGCCATGCGGTCTATCCTGGAGACAAGTGTCCCAAACCTTAATCTTTGCAGCGCGACCTGTTTCTTGTATTAGCGCCTATAAGACAACACTTGGGAATAGCTAGAGACTCACATCTCGAGCACGCAGAAACTGGCCTCGAAACCCTCAAAAGAGGCGTATCAGCCACGCTTGGGCTTGGTCGAGGCATCTCTTCTTTTTGGTTTTACTCCTGAATTCAAATTCAAGCGTTTGATGAATCGAAGAGCTCAAAATTCACATCTTCCCAAGGTGGAGGTTTGAGTAATCAGTCAAACTCGCCCACCCCGTCAAGCTGAAATTGATGGTGGTGAAGAGCTGGAAAAGATCAATATTACTGTATCCTTTTTTCCACAGAATCGTGCGGGAACAGTTGTACGTGGTGTTGGAACTTCCAAGGACTGTGGCGCTGACTCGGGGATTGAGATATGGGCAGGGCAGGGCAAGCCCCCGTTGCAGCGATAATGGGAGAATGGAACGGCCTAAATGCAACTCCTGGAAATGCCGAGTAGACTGCACCAGTTCCGGCTGTTTTGAAGCTTTGATTCGAGCTTGGCTGGAGTCGTCGTGTTGTCTCTCTTTTGGTCACCGATGCAATGGCGCAAGGCTCTAAAATGGAGTAAATACGTCTAATATGATCTGTGCAACGTGAAACTTGATGTAGCGTGCCCACACACCGAGTAATTCAGGAAGTCTTCTGTGAGACAAGGATGTACGCAACACAGGCAGGTAGATGCGTCAACAGGTGCATTGTACTGTAAGTACAGTAGGGAGTGGAATCTCAACAACAGACCGCGACCATGAACCTGCTTGCTACATATACCGACAGCACAGTTTGCTGGAGTACATGTACGAAGGACTTGGTACTTCGTCGAGCCACGGACTTGCCTTTCGAGTGGAGTGGGTTCAAGACGAAGGATTCCACGCGTATTTCTCCGTAACGGTGCTAGTGCTACTCGAGGTATAGATTACCGCCTGCCGATATACCTACCCTACCTACCTAGCTACCTACCTAATACCTAGGTACTTGTAGTACGGACCGGACGTAGACGTGGTCTCGTGATGGCGATAAGGATCGTAAGGCCAAGCCAGGGGTTGTTAACGTTAAACTTGTCAGTCTAGTAGTGGGGGTCCTTCCCTACTTTGGCCGCTAGAACAATTTCCCGCACCATACCATGCATACTACCATGCATACACTACCATGTTGCCTACCTATGCCTATCAAACCCCTCGCCGTCGCCCACAATCCTTTTGTTCTTCTTCGTTTCATCTAGGAGCCGGATCAACTACCTACCTATTCTTAGATATCCATTCTCGGTCTATCCCATCCGTAGAGTAGCCCGAGCCGGAGCCTCCTTGCGCCTCAATAGGCCAAATCCTCCCGCTGCTCACTTGTTAGGATTATAGATAGGTACAGTAGTATTCAGACGAAGCGTACATGTACAGCAAGGTACGGTGCGGTGGGTGCGATATTCCCTGTCCATCTCCATCCACATCCAAATCCAAATCCAAGCTCCCGGTGATATTTTTACGCGGCGTCTAATTATAAGGTACCTGCCCAGCTCTGCTTGCCGTACGGAGTAAGGTCTGCTCCTTCCTCTCTCTGGACTTCCCGGTATCGAAGTTAATCCACATTCGCGACTCCTCCATGCTTGCCACACTCCCACGCTGCCAGCGCTGTGCCTCAATCGTCTACTTGAGGCGAGACTAAGAGTCTTCTTTTCAACACCATTTCGTGGCGCAAAGGCAATTCGTCTGGAGTGGTACTGTACTTGTCGCCCCTCAATCGTTGTACATGGACCACTGCCATCTATAGAACATCACATCTTCAATCTCCAACGATGGTGAAAGCCAACAAGCGCCAAAATAACACACATTCTAAAGTTCATAAATCGCATCCATGGACGCAGGGGATCTCTTCCGGCGGGCCCATAGCTCTGTCAACAAAGCCCGTGAAGCAAAGTCTTTTCGAGAAAGTAGCCATGACAGCGATGATCATTCGCCCAGAATTGCGCACACTTTGACCGCCTGCTGTAGATGTCGCCAGGTGGGTAGCTGTTTCGGTTTCTTCAAATCAGAAGATGCTAACCTTTTCTAGAGGAAGACGCGATGTGATCCTAACCTTCCGCGCTGCCTCCCATGCGAAAGGGCTGGAGCAACATGCGAATATTTTGACACTGCGAAGGGAAAGAAGATACCTCGCACCTACGTGATTCGATTACAAGAAAGAGTACGAGCCCTGGAAGCTGAAATGGGCCAGTACACGGAGGAGGAAGGGCGCCCCCAGAATACTGAAGATATTGTGCGGCCCGGGGGGCTCATACGTCTGGATGAAAATGATGAGACGCCACGGTTCCTGGGCCCTTCTAGCGGAATTGCGATGACAAGACTGGTCATGGAAGAGGCCAAGAAGTACACGGATTCTAGAAGCATTCGGGAACTGGTGCCTGAGGTCCGCAACCGTCGACCTGCTATTCCATCTCCAGAATCAGCGACGAATCGCAAAAAGTCGTACCCCATGATAAGCGCGGTAGCTGCGCCAACGCTGCCCACCCGCTTAGTTACAGACAAGTTGGTAGAAATATTTCATCAGAAAGGTCAGTGCTTCTCAATCATTACACGGTATTCCAAAGAAGTCTCAGACTGGTGCGTGCGTACATGGATGGTGGTTGAACGAACAATTTATTGACACATGGATAGCTCAGTACTTAACTCCGACTCTGCACGAACCCACCTTCGCCAAAGACCTTCAGGAAGTTTACGATGGGAGTGGCGATCCATATAAGAATTTTGTTCTCCGGATGGTGCTTGCAATAAGCATGCAGAAACTTGATACTCAGTATTCTGGCTTAGCAGATAGTTACTATCTAGCTGCCATGGGCTACATGGAAGATGTGATTCGACCCAAGGATATCAAGACCCTCCAATGTCTGGTGTTGGTGGCTCAGTATTCGTTGTTGACACCGACGCGTACCGCGATTTATTATGTTGTAGGCTTGGCTACACGGCTATGCCAACAGCTTGGTCTGGCAGAGGAAAAGACCATAACTCAGGGCGTAGACTTAGGTATGGTCAACCCGATACAACTAGACATGAAGCGCCGGCTTTCATGGATAGTCCTTTCGATGGAGCTGGGCTTAGCGCACAGTATGGGGCGTCCGAATGCATTTGCAGCGGGAGAAGACCACATTGATGTCGACTTCTTTGAAGCGGTTGATGATGAGTATATTACTGCCGATGGAATATTGCCGGCCCCCGTTTCGGAAAAGAAGCAAGTGGCTATACATTTTCTTCGAATGCGGCTGCTACAAGCAGAGATGAGAAGGGTGCTTTATCAAAAGAAGCGACCCGAACCGAAGAACGAAGATCATCCTTGGTATGCACAAATGGAGAAAAAACTCAAGGATTGGCTTGATGCCTCTCCCAAGAACCCAACTTGGAGCAAGCCATGGTGTGTGCCTGGTAGTCCAAGTACTCTTCTTGAAGACCTAACACAAAGCAGGTTTGAAGGTAGGTATAACACCATGATCGTAACCCTTCGACGTCCGTCGCCGCAGATTCCAAAGCCTTCAGCAGGATCGGCTATGATGTGTTATGATGCATCGGCCACAAATATCAGAAGTCAGAGCAAGCATTTGGATGCAGGAAATATTGATATAACTTGGATATTTCTTCTGACTATTTTCCAAGCGGTGAACACCATTCTGTGGGCAATATCATATCCCGAAGTCCGCGCCTTGCACCCAAAAGAAGAGCTCGAAGAAAACATCGAGATCGCGCTCGATATTATTGGCAAGTGTCGGGAGCGCTGGCCCGGAACTGCCGCAGCTTCGCATTTATATTCGAAACTTTCTAAGGCATGTTCAAGGAGCTACGACGTTGAAACTAGCGCGCACCTACCGTCCTCGCTATCAACAAATTCGCCTTCTTCACTCACTAATGCCAATTCTCCCTCGCCGTCGGAACACTCCAGTGTGACAACAAATTCCATGGCACACTCTCAACAAAGTACCTTCCAACCACCTCAATTTGGGTATGTGTTCAATGAAATGCCAGAGCAGATTCCAGCATTTTCGCAGCAAAGTATGGGGCCTCCTCCACCTTCATTCAGGTCGAACTCCATCTTTGGGGCCCCTTCCAGCACGCAGTCAGACCGCCGGTTTAGTTACTTCCCTCCTGAGTTCACACAACCAAACAATCTTGCGAATGCCTGGAACCCTATCCCAGATGTTCAAGTACAGCCTCCACCTCAGTTCCAAGTAACTTTACCACCGGCACATCCTACCACCGCCGATGCCAGCTACGTTATGCATACTGGGTCTACACCGGCCTCGTTTGGAAACTTTATGTGGGGAGGCCAAGACTACGATGTGCACATGAGGCAGGGTAGTCTCAGCCAGCAGCAGCAAATAGAGTTGATGCAAAGTCTCGAGACGGACGGTTTGGCAGAGATTGATAACTTCATGAACCTTGGGGCGCAGTACGACACAAATTATTTCAAGCTCTCAAAATAAGCTGCTGCGTAATTTGTTATTAGCATTGTCTTGTGGTCGGACGGTAGCCACACCAATAAGCATGGGTACGCATATAGCTTGGAGTTAGCTGGTAGAGGTATTTGTCTTTGAAAAGACTCGTGGGCTATTTTATACCGGTGTAATCGGAATCGGGGGTTTACTATGAAAAGAGCAGGAATATGGATTTGAGCGGGGGCGCAAGTATAGGAGTTGCTGGATTCTCATGGCGGTGGAGTCGTTCTACCGTTCAAACACGGTGGCCGGCAGTTTTGGAGAGTTAACCCAGAATAAACATGGAAGTTTTCATCCATGAGAATCATGATTACTATTCCTTTATTAACTAAAAGTGACCCTGTACTTTGCCTTTTGCGGATCAACTGTCATTCTCATTTCTGGCAATATTTGAGACATGTGGTGCGAAAAATCCCTTGGCCCCCCCTATTCCCTCGCGTAAATGTGCCACACTTGTTCCCGAACTGAACGTCTTTGAGTATTGGTGCATCTGATATGCGGATAACGAAGCTGTGCTTCACCTCTAGAGATCATTCGGTCGTTGACCTGAAATAGAACACTGTAGCCATTGCAATATGTCAATCCACGCAGTGTTGTCACAAATGTGAAGATGGCGTACGGGGCGAAGACGAACACTTCACGGAGCTTCCAAGGAGAATATCATACCTAGGCAGTAATTCAACGAGTAGGCCACCGCAAGCATCAAAAAGTGTATGTTCAGATAGATCATCGCTAAGTACAAGTACGTCTCGCCACGCAATTCGCAGTAAGATTTAGTCGACTTCTTCCTCAACCTGCTCAAAGCCCTCCCCTTCATCGTGGACTTTCATGCCGTCCATCGCATCCTCAACACCAGCTTTAGCTTTGCCTTTAGCCCCGATCTTACTCCCTCTCTTCTTCTTACGAGGCCCACCAGCCTCACCACCAACAGGCGCCTCCCGGATCCAGCGCACAATGGCCTGTGCGCGCTCGGTAGAAATAGGATACTCCTTCCCATCCTCCTGCGCCCAGCGCTTCGGCAACTCCCTCCCCTCCGCCTTCCTAGCCTCCTCCTCCTGTCTCCGCTGCCTCGCCGCAACAGCAGCGTGGAAACTAGCCTCGTCATGCACGCGGTCATCCTCGAGCGCCTCCATGATAGCTTGCTGCTTGAGACGCTCTTTCTTCTCTGCCACGGTTTCTTTCTGTTGGTTCTGGGGAGATTGACCGGGCAGAGGAGCGGGCGCGCAGAGTGATTCCCAGGACTGCGTGAGCTGGATCCAATTGTCGCTGCGGCGGACGACCTCGATCCAGTCGGCGCGGCTGGGAGAACGCGCTGCTTGGAAGATGGGGTAGCCGTCGCAGACGCGGGCGAGGC
>QGMI01000535.1:0-26537 GCA_007821535.1 Lachnellula occidentalis
CGCTGGGAAATCCCCCGCTCCTCGTATCCGGCTACGCGCGCGGGGTATCTGGCCTGGCGTACGTACTTGAAGAAGCGGCAGGCGGAGGGCGTGGAGCGCGTGTGTCTGGAGTGTGGGTTTGAGGAGGCGGAGGCGAGGGAGGTGGGGCGGTTGGTTGGGAAGGAGGGGTTGGGGAAGGGGAAAGGAGGTGCGGATGGAGATGGGGATGGGGATGGGATTGGGGAGATGCAGGTGTTGGAGGATGTGGCGTGTCTTGTGTTTTTGGATGATCAGCTTGAGGCGTTTGCGTTTGGGGATGGGGATAGTATTGGGAAGGATGGGGGGCTGGCTGAGGAGAAGATGTTGGGGGTTCTGAGGAAGACGTGGGGGAAGATGAGTGCGAGGGGGCATGAGTTGGCGCTGCAGATCCCGATGTCGGATGCTTGTAAGGAGTTGGTGGGGAAGGCTTTAGCGGGGTGAGTTGGGATGCTTGGGCGCGGTAATGTGTAATCTCTATGTATGGACCAGGTATGTATATCACTTGTAGTTCTATGAGTACTGATTGGGTAACAAATCAATTGGTGATTCGGAATCTAAGTATATACAGGAAGGACAATATAGACCAGCTAAAAAGAAAACGACTGACAGAGGTTGTCGCAACACTCACGCAGTCAATATTTACACGGAAGAGAGGGTAATCCCTGATAACGAGCGCTAACACTCCTCAACACCCAAAGAATGTTTCTTCACCACAATGAAGAAATAGACCGTCTCCAGTGAGCCTTGGATTCCTCCGAGGCTGATCGCTTGGTGCTGCCTGTAGCGGAGAAGGTCGAGTTGATTGGGCCAGTCTTGATGTTGGAGAACGTGACTGAAGCAGAGGCTTCCGTAGACTCAACAGTAGCGGGTACACCAGACGTCGTATCGCACGTTCCACGGGCCGCACCCAGAGTGTCGGCCGCGGCATCGACTGGGTAGCTAGTGCTGTCGAGCCAGAGCATGTTGGCGTAGTAGTCATCCCACAGACTCAGCACGAGGACCATGCCGGCGGCCATACCCTCGGTCATGGACTTGAAACCTCCCTTGTCGTTGAACGAATCGGTGTCGTTGAAAACCTGCTTCTGGTCGACGCAGAACTCGTCGTTGACCGAGTTCCCGCTGATGCCGGGGATGGTGGATTCCGAATTGGGGATCACGACGCCGTCTTGCACGTAGAAGCGCTTGATCTCGTTCATGGTGCCTGTTGCCGTTCCATCGTCTGTTAGGAACTGCGTGACGACTGTCATGACCTTGGTGGTATCGACGGTCATGCCGGAGCCGTAGAATGTCTTGTCGCCTTGACGGTAGGCGTTGAAGTCACATCCGTCTGGGTCGGAGTCGCCTGCATATCTGGAGCTTGAGTAGGTGCCGCCACAGGTGTCGCCCGAGCACACGGTCAAGTTGGATGGTCCGGAGTGAGGGGTGAAGGCGGTGGAGACGGAGTTGGCTTCCCAGATGTCCATTTCCGCGCAGCATGCTCCGCGAGAACCGACGCCGGAGTTTGAACTAGTGCTTGATGCGACCCATCCGTCAGAGTTCGCCTAAAGTTATGTTAGCTAGAAGTTACGACTTGGATATGGATTCATATCGTACCTCGCCCTCGATGAACTTCAGGTCACGAGGACACTGAGAGTCACAATATCCAGTTCCATACGCAGCACCAGCTTTGTTGGTATCGGACAATCCGCCGTCTGCAGGCATGTTCACCATGTACAAGGCTCCGTTCAGACCGCAAGGGAGTTGGGATACGTCGACATCAAAGGTGAACTCCTGGTTGAGCATGTTGAAAGTCTCATAGGTTGTGTCATCTGCCATGAGGTAGAATCGAGAACCAATGTTTGGCGAGGACCCTCCATTGGTAACAAAGTCAAGTTTGAGGCTGCTTCCTGATGCGGTAGCGCCGTATGTGCCAGTGTAATCGGCGCCATCAACTGCGCAGTTTGTGGTGCAGGTAGCATCGTCAGGGCAGAGAGTTGTGTCCCATGTGTTTCCAGTGTAGCAGTTGGTGGATCTGCATAGGGTTCTGACTTAGCACGGCCGCTGGCATTGGGTCTGAAGGTGGATACTTGGACTTACCCAGCAGTATCATGGAGCCATCGCCAGTTTGCATCGAGGACAACTTTACCAGCCTTGTCTGTACAGCTCCCTGGAGCAGTGCAAGTTTGCCAAGTGAGGGAAGGGTGGGTTTCTGTAGTTAAAGTTCCGACTTGCTGACCAGATGCAGCGCGGAAAAGAATAGATGCAAGAGCGATTTTGGAATACATAATGAATGAATGTGAATATCGTATCTGGCACGAGTAAAGAAGAGAATGTTGGTGATGTCCAAGTTAATCCAGAAGTGAGTACTTGGGACTTATATACAAGGTCTGTGTGGGGCACGAGCTATGAAGGATCTTTTGATGAAGTGACATCGACTCTGATGTGTCCCACTCGGAAGCGCTGGAACCAAGTTGAGTTCACTTGGCAACTTCAGAACAGGATACATTTGGAGGGCTGTGATTGAAGGATTCAGTAAACCGTCCGACATTTGACAGCTATGGATAAACTGTATCACGTACAGCTCTCAACATGGGATACCCCCCAGCGGCGATCCCTCAGTACCGGCAAAAGAAATCACACACAGGACTAGTTACCCCACAGTGGATTGAGCAGCGACTGCTTGGTTTGCTTCTTTGACACAGTTGATTGTATTGTTGGAGGCTTTCCGAAAAGTCTATTGAGCATGATTTGTTCTAGATAGAAAATATCGGTGGTTTGCTTGTTAAGACCAGCCTGTGAAGCTGCCAGGAGCGAGTATAATTGTCACGCATTTACATGGTTACCCCGCAAAACCCCTTTAGCTTCGAGGCTCAACTATTAATATCAAACACTAAACATGCAAGGCCGCCGAATACTTGCCAAGTATTCGCTAAGAAAATCCACTCGCCCCATTGTAATGTAACTCGAATTTTTCCGGAAAGAATTAATCTTTAGGAATACTCCGTAATGCGGAGCCGTCAGATCATTTACCGGGGATGAGCCCGAACTTGTTGGGGTAGGAGAATTGTTTATACAGCCGAGATCCAATCGGAGTATAGGGCAAATTTTTAAGAAACAGCTCGAGACACTCGCTTAGGACTCCTTAATATAAGTGAGGATAATTGCCAAAATCCGCATTTTTCTTTCGGAAACTTGAAAACGGAACGGACAACGGGATTGGAATCACCGGACTGTGGGGACTAGCTATGAAAAGTGGAATTGAAATGTCTCAAAAGGCCATTTTGGGATCGTCAGCACTCTGAAGGAAACGACTTGAAATAGAGCGCTCTTGGAGAATTGACAGGCTTTGATTCGTGCGAAGTCAGAGAAGAGTTGCGTGAGGAATCGGAGGCACGATTCTGTCTGAAAAGAGAACATTTGGTCGGGAAACAGACATTTCCTGGAAGAGCTCTTAGATCCGACCAATCAGAAAGGTCATATGTAATAATATTCAGAATGTATAGGGTTTTAGATGAGACCAGCCGAGTGCTGAATTGGTGTGGACTTGCGATGGCCCCAAATATCACTTGAGCGGCTCATCGGAATCGTCCCTGATAGTGCCATGAAACCTGCACCACCAGTTTATGAACCCGAATGGGCAGATCCTGGTCAATAGAAGTGTTGCGAATGATCATACGAAGTAGATGGTCAAGGGCTTTGCTTGTCAGGCGTGGTGGATTCGGAGAAGACCAGGTCTGAGTTTCGTCTCCCGACTTGAGAGGTACTAGTGAGCAAGGATAATTCGCAAAACATATTTGAGATTTTCCCCGTATGCGGACTCGCGGAGTCGCGGTGTCGCGGAGTCTGCGTGTATGTGTGCTTCCACTTGGAATGATCAGGTTGAACGTGACGTGGTGTTGTAAGGCACGGATATGCACCAGCACCACCTCAACATCGCTTACGTAAGCGAAAAATATAATATATCTGACCCCCACTACAAACTACCCCTCCCCTCCGCCGCGCCGCATAACAAAGATTTGAGAACAACGGTGTTCAATGCCCGCTCCTACTGCTGCAGATCTTATATTCTCCGACCAAGCAAACCACAACTTTTCCAAAACACTCGGCGAGCTTAAGAGGTCTACACTTTCCATTCACAACCGCCTCCGGTCTATTGAGGAAGATGCAGCTTTTGCAAAGAAGATACAGGCGGCATATGGGCGACCGCTGATTGCAAATGAGCGGTGCGGAAGTTGGTATATCGATCCCGAGACGAAAGGAGGGAGTGCATATTTCAAGAGCACAGATGGACATACCGGAGTCTGGAAGTTTAGTTCCAGGCGACTGAATCTTCACCTGCTCGAGATTATTGGTAAGAATGACGGGTGTATCATTGTCGATTCTACCAGACGGGGGAAACGTAAGGAGCTCTACTTCTGACATATTTATTGTTGCTGACTACTGCTAGGAATGCCCGATGCTCTGAGCAAGACCATACCAATATGGTGCAGTGTCATAAACCGTGTTTTATTCCCTACCGGTTCTCAATCTCACGCTTTATATACCCCTCCACAAGTGGTCTCGAGTACCGAGAACGCCCAAATACTCGCGCTATTGCCATTCTTCGAAATGTCCCTCAAGGCCCTCGATGTATCCCTCGAAATTTACAAAAGCCATATATCGAAACCTCTGCGTCCAATCTGGGTAACCCCTGAATCTAACATAGTCTCCACATCATCTGTCTTTGAAGATTTCCACCCCGTTATATGCTGTACGGTCTCACGGAAGGTGGCAGGTGTGGAATCCAGTGAGGGGGGCTACATACAAGGAGCTGGAGACGATACGGAGAACTGGGCTCATGGCCTAACGCCATCTATCTTCTGGTCAAATCGGAACGCTTTGTTTTCGACACCAGAATTCGATCTGCCGGAACTCATAGCAGCCCTAGTCGAACAAGCAGCCATTGCGGAGCCTATTGGCGGAGGAGGTGCGAGATGTGTAGAGCCTACAGCGAAGCTATTTATCGCTCAAATGTCCGCCATCACCCCGGAAGATAGGGATCTGACGATTCTTCTTCGGCCAACGGTCACTAAGGAGGTAACTTGGACGACGTCGGCCACAAGATTAGACATTGGACTTGGACCTCACAAGGTGGGTAGTCGAAATCTCCGAGCAGCATTACCATTCATCGTGGCGTTCGTAGAAAGAAATGCACCCAAGCTAGAAGAACAGAGTGCTATAGTCAGCCGTATCGTCATCTCATGCGAGAGTGGTAAAGATCTAGCTATTGGTGTCGCGCTTGCTCTTCTCTGCCTGTTCTTCGACAGCGCGGGTAAGTTCGAGGAGAAGACGAATCCTAATATCGATAAGAGCTTTATCAGAAGTCGACTAGGATGGATCTCGACTTCCATGCCGGATGCGAATCCAAATAGAGCAACTCTTCAAAGTGTCAATAGCTTTTTAATGGAACGTCCGAAGTAATTGCAGACTTCAATCCTGGATTCCCTTTCATAGAGGAATGAGTAACAAGAAAGTGCCAGAGATTCTTCACTCCTTCGAAGCTATTAGTCAGATTCTTCGGAGTTCACTAGCCGCTGGAACATCTGGCGATTATCAAATAGAGCACTCTAAATTCAGTTCTGTTCTGTAATTCTCCCACACTTAGCCTCGTCTAACCTCAAGTTTTTGTCGTTTGTCTGCTTCAGTTCCTCCATTATAAATACATTTTGGATTCCGACTTGACTCCCTATCGTCTGTATTTGGTGTCTAAAACGTATATCAAATTCAAGATCGCATCCTGGCTATTATATCGTACCCCTTGGTGTGATTCACGTCATAAACAGGTGACTGTAGGTCCCAACTCTATGAATATGGATTTAGGAGGGGGTGAATCATGTGATCCATACACGTGAAACCACTGTCCTGTGACAGTAAAACATTATAGCAGTTGAAACAGTTACTCGGTACGCATAGTAGTCTGTTATACATACAGCACAGATACATGTTTGCAAGGTATAATTGACAAACGCTTTTAACACCCATGGCATGGCACTAGAATGCTGGAAGCCTCTATTCAGTTTGATAGATGAATTGCAAAGTGCTTGTAAGACTGATGACGAATGCATTTAGTTGCGTCCTTGACAGGAAGGAAGTAAAAAAACAGGATAGGAGACTTGTACAAAGTCAATCATAGTCTTGACTCCATAAAGGGGAATCACGGCAGTGTGGCGTGAATTGTGAATGGTTTGCAGTTTGGGGATTCATAGCAGAGTGTCGATCTAGTGGGAGTTTGCTATTTAAGCTTGCTACATATTGTTTTCTTTGGAGTACAGCAACTTATCTTAAGACGACTGTTTTTTGGAAGCCCCATTATTATTTTTGGAAGCCCCATTATTAGCCAATACAGGATCACTATCAACATGGCTGAAATAGGAATGAGCAAACTTCTCGATGTAATATACGCCTTCTTCCCTCAACTCCTCTCCACATGGAATCCAGGTGTCTTTCTCGAGACAACTTTTGGTTATTCCTCCCAGGAATGTCTCGTGGCTCCAGAGTCATGATCTCCTCTGTCAACCACATATAACAAATCCTCCCAAATACAAAGCTAACACCCCCTTCCACGCATAGCTCGCAAAGACTGCACCATCCGTATCACTCCACGATGTCGACCTGCCATCCTTCTTCTCGGCCTGGTTCAGCATCGATGTCACGACCCTAGCCGCCGTCCTGACCGTCTTCGGCACCATCTCCGGGGGCTTGCGGTACCTCAGAGGCTTTGGTGTCAAGGTTTATTGGTGGATGATCAGACTATTCACTGCTTCCATCTCGATCGGGAGTAAGGATATGCTTAATCGAGAGGTGATTAACTGGATTAGTGCTCATGTTTTGGAACGTAACGGGACGAGGGTCCTGACAGCGCGGACTAAGTCGATTCAGAATGACTATTATACGAGAGTCCTGGAGGAGACCAAGTTTAAGCATGAGAATGCTATTCCTAGTGAGAGAATCAATCTTCTGAATAACCTCGTTTTATTTCATTTCATATTCGGATCGGGCTGGACGAGAGAGACATTGCTTCAGGAAAATATTCTACTTCCGAAGCCAACGTCTCCCGTCTCAAGTAGTCTACAAGAGAGAACAAAAGCTGAAAGATATACTCCACAGTCCAATACCTACCCACCTTCGGCACAACATGGTTCATCCACGCGCGCCGCCTCTTCATGGTCCGCCGCTTCCCTGCCCCATCGACAGGCACAAGCGCACAAGGCTCCACGGCCACACCAGACGAATACGCATCCGCGCCCATCGGCCACGAGCCGCTGGTAGTCATGTGCATGGGTCGCTCCGTAGCTCCCATCAAGCGCTTCCTGGGCACGTGTCGAGACTTCGCAAAGACGCAGCGGGAAACCTTTACCACGATTCGTACTTCTAATGAAGGGGTAAGAGAAGATCCATAGATGGGTCCACGTACCGTCTGTCCCGAGCATTAATATCATTATGCTCGAAGTAAACTGGACCTTGAGGCTGATTTTGTGTTGCGTGTTCTAGCGTTATATGCCGTGGGCTAAGACGATTCTGAAACCCATTCGACCGTTGGAGACGGTTCATTTTGATGAGGACCTCAAGAAGTGGCTTGTGGCTGATATCAAGAGTTACTTGAGTCCTGATACGAGACAATTCTATCTTGAACGTGGGGTTCCGTATCGCCGGGGGTATCTTTTGCATGGCACTCCGTAAGTTATCCAATATCCGCTATTTGCCTGATACTGGTACCATTTGGTTATCGCTAACTCGCCGCTTTCTGCAGAGGAACTGGCAAGTCATCGCTGTCTCTCGCTCTCGCTGGGATTTTCGGCCTTGACCTCTACCTTTGCCACATCCCAAGTGTCTATGATGATAGCGCACTCGCCGAATTATTCACCGAGCTACCCCCTAGATGCATCGTAAGTACTTGTATGATTCCAACCTCACCCAAACCATAACTCTATCCCCCTTGAGAAAAACCAGCCACCATTACCCAAAGATCGACTCCCAACAGATTAACTCTCCACTAACTTTCCAACCCCCAGATCCTCCTTGAAGACATCGATGCCATCGGTCTAGACCGCCGCCCTGGAATGCTGCACGACGAGGACGACGAAGACGACGAAAAACCTGCAAACCAAACATACAGGCGCCAAGGCAACTGCACCCTCTCCGGCCTCCTAAACGTCCTCGACGGCGTCTCCTCACAAGAAGGCCGTATCGTGCTCATGACGTCCAACCACGCGGACAAACTCGACCCCGCGCTAATCCGACCAGGCCGCATCGACAGCAAGATATACCTCGGGTACATCTCAACGCACAGCGCCGAGCTAATGTTTTTGCGAATGTATTCTCAGGGCCAGGATAGGATTGCGGGTGTTGGTCATGGTCATGGCGACGGCGAGTTGCGGAAATTGGCCGTGGAGTTTGGGGAGCGGGTTCCGGAGGAGAGGTTCACGCCGGCGCAGTTACAGGGGTATTTGCTTGCGCATCGTGACGAGCCTGCAGTTGCTGCGAGGGAGGTTGAGAAGTGGGTGGAGGATGAGGAGGCGCGGGTGGAAGAGGCCGAGAAGATGGTGGAGAGAGCGAAGGAGAAGGCGGAGGAGAAGAAGCAGAAGAAGACCTTGGAGCAGGTTAGTCTTCATGTGCTAACGCAGGCTGTGGCGGATGGGGGATCAAGGAGATGAGTTGGTGAAGATAGCGAAAAAGGCTGCGTTGGAGGGCGGGCCTGAGAAGAAGCGGAAGGATGCCATTGAGGTTCTTACGAAGGCTGTGGTTAAAGGAGATATGGATGGTGACAAGTTGGTGGAGATGGCAAAGGAAATCGTCGACACCATAAAGAAGGAAAAGGAGAAGAAGGGTAAGAAGAAGGGGAAGAAGAGTAAGGCGAAGGAGGACGAGACCGAGATCAAGGAGGACGAAATTAGTCCTTCTGAAGTCGAGAAGAGCGACCAAACCAGAGACAACACCACAAGCCCAACCAAAGAAGCCGTCCAAATCGCCGCTGCCATACCCAACAGTATCATCGACAGCAAAAAACCCGAGAAAGACTTCATCACCAATACCAAACCCACCGAATCGCCAACACCAGCGTGTAAAATGAATTGAGATGAGTCAAGTCGAGAGTCGAGACACTTACTCAACTCAACTCAGATAACACAACATCTAACACAGAAGAACAACAAGTTTACACACATACATACATACATACATAAACAAATAAACAAGATAAACAAAAACAAACCATTTTGATACCCCCTCTTCCGCCTTAATCTCGGAATTAACTACTATACCATCTCAACTAAGCTAAGCGTATAAGAAAGGAAAGGAAAGGCGCCTTACCTACCTACGTAGGTAGACTAGAGCAAGGCAACACTAAATTAACAAGTAGTAGCATAGCAGTAGCAAAACAGCGAATTTCAAAAGCTCAGCATAGTACTACCCGCTAGCACATATGCCGAAACGTATAGCATAAGCTGAAAGCAATCAAAGAGGTGCAAAGGAAGCGCAAATTTTAACGCTCGCTTGAACGTCTTGCCAGTGATCGATAATTATACACTCAATTCATTGATTCATCCCATTACTCATCCATTCAATCATCCTATCATTCGTCCAACGTGTAATCAGAGACACATTAAACCTACCTATACATACCTATACAGTACGGCAGCTCAGCTCATCTCAACTCCACTCACCTCGTCAAGAAGAACATGGTAGCGGCATCCATAACCGCCTCAAACTTCCTGAATATCGCATACTCCTCTCCAAGTCCTACATATGGTGCGTTAGCTCTCTTTACAGCTCCAAGATGGGGAAGGGGTAAATCAAAGCGAACCTTGTGGTGCATTGGAGACGTCATTTGCGAATTCAATCGCATCGTCAATCGCCTTGATCAGCTCATTCGGACTCTGCGTCCCGTCCCCTAAACCCATCATCAGCGCGTTCGTTCGTACGAAATACCAAGCAAAGCAAACCCAATGAAGAATGCAGGATCACTAACCAGCATTGAAAATCCCCAAGCCCTGAACCCTCCCCTCTAGCCCTTTATTGTCGACCTTCCTCTCCCTCCCCTCAACCCTAACCAGCACCGCCTTGCCCAGCAGCCTGAACCCAATACGATTGCTATCGCTCCTAGGCCTCACAACCACAAACACGTCCTCTCCGCCCTCAACCTTACACAGGATATCCTCCGGCTGGATAACCGCGGATGCTATACCAACGAATTGCCCATCAGCACTAACGAAAAGCCGCACTTCGCCCGCACTGTCGCACGCAAAATACGGCGGGCACATATTCCGATATGTGCTCTCGGTGCGGAAACAGCGCGCTTGCGGACTCCATGCGAACCGCACTCGCAACTGCTCGGTAGAATGATACTCCCTAACGCTCAACTTCGCGACATCGGCTTTCAGCCGCGCGATGTTGGGGGGGAGCTGGAGGTGGAGTGCTTGCGCGTGGTTGTTATACAGGGCGTCGAGTTCCAGATGCGCAAAGAGGATTTTGGAAGGCGAGGAGGAGGATAGGACGTCGCTTGTCCAAGCGACAGTACCTAGACCCTTTACACTTGCTTTGCTGAATGAGTTCCGCAGTAGGTAGCTCTGCGCCTCGTCGACGATGCCGAGGAGGGCGTCGAAAGTCTTTTTGTCTTTGTTCCAGAGCGGTTCTTCGAGCAGGGCTTGCATTGAGCGTTGAGAGGCTACGAGTTCGTTGGATGCTGGGTTCTGGCTTGAGTTCTGAGTCGCGACGCGGTACTGGACGTTGTCTCGTGAGAATTCTGATAGGAAAGTGTCAATGCAGAGCTGGGCTTGGGATTTCGAGTAGTCGGGATCAATCTTGAGGCCATCTTCATCTTTTTCTGAGATGCTCACGAGACCGTATATCCGATCCCTGATATCGTAGCATCCATATTCGTGTTTCTGACACATTTTAAGGAGGTCGCTCATTTTGTGTTGTGTTGGGGTTTGCCCGTTCTGTAGTCTGAGCATTGCTATTCCGGGGGTGCCAACACACCATTTTGCAAAGGCGATGCCGTTATCTTGTTCTTCCGGGTCCTTGTCTGCTTTGGAATCCATGAATCGCATGACGGAAACGAATTGCATCCATGGAGCCTTCTTAGTCCCGCAATACACTTCCAGGTTGTAGCCGGAAAGAATCTCTTGGAGAATCCATACCCGCCTCCAATATGGCCGATTGAAAAGACTAGTTAACGTGCTTGCCGTTGCTCTTTCTAAAGGAGCAGACACATCCGCCCAAGGCATCCTCGGATTGACTTTATCAAACGCAAAGTCGCTGACCTCGTCCGAATCTCCCAACCAGACCAACACCTTTGACGCCCGCTGATATATCTGGCTCATGTTAGCCACCATGCGATTCCGCTCCGGGACATCAGCCATATTAATACACAAGGCATCGATAAACAACAAGCGCGACTCGGTAGGAAGCCGCAGCGCCTTCAACGCATGCAACAGATTCTTGCGAACAAAACACGTCGAGCCATCGACCGACACTGGGGTCACGGGCTCGGCAGGCCCCCACATGTACGACAGAGCCTCATAATGGGTAAGCCAGTCATCCAGAAAGACATTGTCCAGCAAACACGCGATCTCGTCGTCGCCCGAGCCAGGAAGCAGCACCAGGACGCGGAATTGACGCTCTCCGTGTAGCGGGTTGTATTTCAAGGTACCGTCATGTGTATGTGCATTTGGCGGCTCAAAATAGGCCGACAGGGAGGAATCCGCAGGGGTGAGCGGCGGGGCGGGCGCGAGGGTGAGGCCGGGTGGTGCGGGTTTGGGCTCAGGAACAGAGCGTCGCGTACCCGTTAGGAACCTGCGCATCTCAGCATGAGCGAGAGCATGAGACTGGCGGAGAGCGACCCCGTTTTCAGCTACAGTACAGTGTTGTACGTGATACTGTATGAAGAAATCAAGAGACGCAGCAGAGATGAGATGAAGTGAGATGAAAGTACAGAAAATGCAGATGGTGATGGATGTTACTGGGGGCGCAGTGACGCAGCTCGCAGCATCGGTCAGCTCGGCAGAGAGAATGGGTACAACGAACTGCCCAATCGGGCCGTGAAAACAACCCCCAAGCTCTAAACTGGATGGAAATCTATTTATATCCATACCTACCTATCCACACTAGGAAGGTACACGGTACTACCCCACTGCTATCAAAACGGCATTCTTCTATGTGATTTCCTTTTCCGGGCCTGGAATATTCCCTTTCTAGTATATAAAGTATATCTTAGCAATCGTTTGATTTCCAATAGAAAGAAATCGTCGTAATCAAGAGGCTCTTTTTCCCGGCTTCAAATGGAGAATTGACAATACTACGTACCCGGTAGAAGTCCTCGTAGGTTACACAGACTGGATTGTTACAGTAGCATCGCACCAGCCAGCCCTTAGTAATGCTCCGAAAAGCTATTTGTGGAATCGTTCTCTTTGTCGAGGCTCTCTCCAGGAGGCCCATCCTTGACCACATGGTGTTACACTGAAAACTGTCGCATCTTCCTTCTCTCGAACAAGAGAATGTTGGATATGAAAAGAGAATGGCGGCACTTGCTTAACATCCCGGGAGGGATCGGGCGTCGTATGAAAAGAGATATCGGAACAATGGGTTGTGTTATGTATATACACCCGGCCTTGTATATATTGCTTTTTATATCCTCGACTTCGGTCTCCACTTGGCATACGCATGTTCCTCCCCATCAGGAATCAAATGATCTACAGCCTTCGTATTCAGCATGCCTGGATGAACCTGAGAAAGATCCGTGACACCCATCATGCGCATCGTCGTCTCCAGCTCATCTTTCAAAACTACAGCAAGTAATCAGTAAGTGTATATATGAAGATATTCCATCAAACTTACTGTCGACGTATTTCTCCACGCCTTCTTGGCCGTAATTCAAAGCGAAGAGAAAACCTCTGCCAATACCAACACTCCTAGCACCCAAACACAGAGCTTTGAAGATATCCGTCCCCCGCATCACCCCGCCATCAACAAACACCTCCATGTGATCAAAGACCTCCGGACAGTGCTTCTGCAGCTCCAGAAGAAGCAACACAGGCGGCGGCGCAGTATCCAAGCTCCTACCGCCATGATTACTCAACACAATGCCCTCGATGCCATTCTCCATGGCGCGCTTGGCATCCATAGACGTCTGCACACCCTTGAGAACAATGGGCAGCTTCGTGCACTGCCGTAACCACGCCAGGTCTTCCCAGCTCAGACTCGCATCGATATAACTACCCATGATGCGGCCCAACGAGCCACCTTTCGCATCATTCTTCGCCGTCGCGCCGCTCATAGGCGTGCTCATACTTTCGTCCGCTTGCACCCGTTCATCAGCCTCTCTCTTCCCGGGGACAGGCGCATCGACAGTAACGAAAATAGCCTTCACGCCTAGAGCCTCCACATGCTTGAGCAAGGTCGCGCTCTTGGCCCGCTGCTTATCAACATACAGCTGGAAGAAAATCGGCAGGCCCTCTGTCCCTTCTCCTTCCTCATGCTCCCCATATGATCCCCGTGCGCTCACGCTCTCGAAGATCTCAGCAATAGTAAACGACGCATTCGTCGAAACGCAAGCCGGGATCCCCTTCGCTCTACACCCCCGTGCAATGCCCTTCTCCCCATCCGCATGCACCATCTTGGCCATTGCAGCCGGGGCGCAGAAAATCGGCACGTCCATGTTACAGCCTAGCATGCTTGTGCGCGTATCGACGTCCTTCACGTTAACCAGTATGCGTGGTCTGAGCCCGATGTCTGCGTACGCGGAGGTATTGCGCGTTTTGGTGTAGAGGTCTGTTGCGGCGGAGGAGTAGAAGGCCCATGTTTTGGGGGTGAGGGATGTGGAGGCAGCGGCGGTGAAGTCGTGGGTGTTGATGAGCGTGGAGAGGTCGGGTTTGGTGGTGGGCTGGAAGGTGCTTGTGGAGGTTGGAGGGTGCGCCCATTCTGGGGTTATGCTGGTGGGGTCGAGGGTTCCGAGGACTTTTGAGGAGGGGAGGGAGGTTTTGATGAGAGAGGGACCGTGGATTTCAGAGTATGCTGTTGAGGCATCGCGGCCGGCGTGGCGCTGGATTACTGAGGAGTTATCAGTGAGGAGCGAGGAAGAGGAAGAGGATTTGGGATGGAAGACATACTGCCTGCTCCGCCAGGGTGCTCAGGGGCGAACTCTGTAAAGTCGTAAACTGTGTTGTCAACTACTATCCATAGATCTTCGGGGATATTGTGTTGGGTGACTTCTTGGACGGAGATAATCCGAGTCATTGCGGTACTGTGTACTGCGAGAGTTTCCAGAGGTAGCCAGTAGTCAACTTAGGGATTGTCTGTGCCAATTGAGGGTCAAAGCAAAGGTAGCGAGCGACAAGAGAGGGGGAGTGATTGGAGAGATAGAAGCTATATATTTTGTCTATATTCATGTATACATGGTGTACAAAACAGATGCCGCTGATTGATGCCGCGCAAGTGGGATCGTTGAACTGGTACGGAGTTGAAAATGTTATGGTTCGGGACAACATGCACCGAGAGAGATCTAGCAGAGGCAGACGTATCAGCACAAGCCATGCTAAATGCTTATTAATCAATCTTTAGATTTCTCTCTCTCTCGTTGCAGAAGCCAGTGCCGGTATTTATTATTAACATTCTTTTATCCCTATTTCTGCGAACCGTAAATTCATAGGTTTGTCTATTCTTTTAACCCCGGGAGAGAGCTACTGCGAAGACCGACCTCAAGCCCCGAGGTTAGTATACGTTAGTGTGGAGAAGAAGATTATGTCTCAAAAAAGCAGTGAAGGGGAAGCGGGGAAGAAGGGATGGAACTGCATATGCTATGCTCTTTCTTTCTTGCCTACCCAGGAATCAGCTCTATCAAATGAAGGACGATCAAGTCAAGTGTCCACATCAAATCGAACTACACATCCCCACCAGCAATATGGTCAGCCTAGCCTCAAAAGCCGGTATAGTCGGCGTTGTTTTCATCGGAATCCTGTACCAATTCATCATCAAAAGTCTTGTGTTTGATGTTTTGGGGTTTGCTCGCAAGATTGATTCAATCAAAGCGTACAGCAATGTCCGTTGCGAAAAGATAGAGAAGCTTGGCTTGGAAGGGTGCGAAGATATGTGGATGCATGAGAAGACAGGATATCTCTACATGGCTTGCTCAGACACCAAATCCCGGCTAGAATGGTTACCTGCGTTAGTAATTCCGTATTGAGATTGAAGGCTTCTCCCTTTCTTTCCAACTGATTAATGAATCAATGCAGCGTCGACCGTCTCAATGCTCACGGTCGTACTGGAAAAGACCGCGTCGCCGTAGTCAATACCCGAGGATCTGGACCTCTTTCCTCTCGCATCCAATGGCTCACCGTCGAGGACTTCATGGGTGTTAAAGGTGTTGGAGTTTTGGATCTCCATGGCTTGGATATCCGAGCTGATGAGAATACCGATACGCTGCATATCCTCCTCATCAACCACCGTCCAGCCGTTGATGCAGCCACCGGTGAATTTCTCGATGGTGAGAAAGTCGGAGCAAATTCAACGGTTGAGCAATTCCAGACGGTAGCTGGGAGCTCGGCCATGCGGTATGTCAGGACGTATGCGCACGATGTTATTCAGACGCCGAATCGAGTCGCGTGGGTTGATGACCAAGCTTTTGTTTTCACCAATGATCATAGTGGCAAGGTTGGCACTGTAGGAAATTCCCCTACCGCGCTGTGAACTTTACTGATAGACCAACTGTAGCGTCGTGCTCTGGATCCATTGCTTGGTGGAGGTTCCGTCGGCTACTGTGATGGGAATGGCTGCCACATTGCCTATTCAAAGGGCCTCAACTTCCCCAATGGTCTTATTCAAGGACGCGATGGTCTCATATATGTCCCAAACTCGGCCACGACAAATATTGCCGTGTTCTCACTCACTGAAGACCATCTCTTGGAGCAAGTCCACGTGATCAAAAGTCTTTATCCGATAGATAACCTTTCTGTGGATGGGAAGGGTGATATCTATGCTGCTTCGTTTCCCAGCTTGCATCTGTTCACTCGAGCTACAAAAGATCCGTTCAATGTTGATCCACCGAGTGCTGTAGTGAAGATTAGCAGGGATGGAAAGGGATTCCAGGGAACAAGTGGGAGAGCTGGTGCTGCGAAGTGGGATGATGGAGAGTTTATTGTTGAAAAGCTCATGGAGGATGATGGCAGTGTTTTGCCTGGTTCGACGATTGCTATTCATGACAGTCAGACGGGAAGGGTATTTCTTGGGGGAGCAATGTCCCCCTTTATCACTATCTGTGAGACTCGATAAGGTTGATGGTTTTGGAGGATGGGATGATAGGATGGATAAGGATATTATGGAGTAGTGATACTGGATATGATATCAGTCTAAATTTAGATGCAAAGGATGCACCATCCAATGAAACTCGCACTTCTTAAGTCTGACTGTCCCACTTGGCGTAGATACATATAAAGCCATAGCTCTAGCTGACTCTCTAATCTTGTATAAATGCTTAAACCATTGAACAAAGCCGATCTTAGTGTGCGTTGGGGCCTCCAGAGGCCTTGTAATCGTTGGATGTAGCTTTTCAAGTGGTGCAGAATATATATTTATGGAGTAACAACAGTAGATACATTGGACAATCGGAATTAGAAAAATACGCAAAGTACTAAAATCCGCCTTGCCCAGCCCTAAAGATCGACGTTATAGTACGTTGTATCGCAGGGATAGAAATCCTTTACGGAGATAACCCAATGATTAGTGATTGGTCTTATCCGGTATCCACGTGATCTACGGCCTACTTACTATATGCAAAACTGTTGCCATTCAGCCCATTCAGCCGCCGCTGTGATGACCAACACAGGGATGTGCACGGGCTCACCGCAAGGCAGCGACTGCAAGTGAAACGGAAACGAAGCAACCAATCAAGGCGTGACTTCGAGAGAGAAGTATTCTTACGTTGGCTTGTACTGTCCTGACAAATTGAAGATTCATCGCTTCACGTCAACTGCAACTTCACCGCCAGAGATCATCTCATGGCCCTACCAAAGGCCCGTTGAGGCTATGGTATGGATTTAATCCACAGTCCGGAGGGCAGGTACCTCTACAGCGCACTATCCAACAGAAGCCAACCCGCTTGAGCCTTGCCGCGGTGACTTGAGCATTATTGAGGGGCAACTCCCGTTAGGTAGCCCACTATGCTCTGCGAGTCCTAGTTTGAGCCCTCCCGCCTCGCGCAGCCCTGTTGTACCGTCAGACGGTACGAGAGAGTCATCTAATTTCTGCAAAAGAGGCACGGATGGTATTGCCCATATAGACAACGCTGAGCCCGGAAACATACGGTAGGTGGTCTCTCGTTGTTTCTTCATATTTCCCTCTCCTCTCTTCTTTCTTACGAGTGAGTGTGTGAGCGAATGTTAGTATCAATCCTTGCATACAGTACGTCCAGTGAAGGGGAAATGCCGTCCTCGAAATCTCACTCTTCCTCGCGCACTGCGTCTGCATCTACGTCTGCATCTACGTCTGCATCTGCGTCTGCATCTGCGTCCCCAAACCCGAAATCAACACCCGGAGCGTCGAACTGTAACACACCAGGTGCCATTGGCGTACCATTGCAAGATTCATCTGCGTGGAGCGACACTGGCTGCGGTCAAGGCTTCTACTGTCAGTGGGCAATAACTCTCGCGGCAGACCAAAGCACTGATAAGAGTTACCTACAGGTGAACACAACAATGCCACCTTCCCACCCCAATATTGCCCTCCTACGGCCGAATGCCAGACCTCACGTTTGTCGGGGGCGTCCTGTGAACCCCAAGGCACCTTCGAACCCGTTGTATGCGAAGCAGGATTCTACTGTCCCAAAGAAGGAGGAAAGATAAAGTGTCCAGCAGGGTCGTTCTGTCGCATAGGCTCGTATGAGGCGACAAAATGCAGCCCAGGCTCGAACTGCAAGGAGGGGGCTATTCGAGACATGTTCTTCCTGCCAATGGGGATCCTCATAATCATCGATATTCTACTCGTCACGGCTGTGGTCGTTGCCAAAATCAAGTCGCGGTATAGGACCAAGCATCCGAAAGCGAGCAAGAATAAAGGACTGCCATTCGGTGGAGTCCCGTTTCGGAACAACAAAAAATATGAGGAGATCAGCGGCGATTCATCCCCTTCGGCCATGGAAGCTGGCATCCCTCTGCAGAACAGTATGGAGTTTCGAGCGCCCGATTTTAGACGCAGACCTACGGGCTTTGAACAGCTCGGTTTACAGGGGGCGGAATACGCTTTGCATGATGATCTGCAAGATGACAATGGAGCATCCAGGACTGATCTGCAACAATTCGTACAATCTCTGTCTAGAATCCTTGGGGCGACCAAGTTCGGGTTGAACTTCGACTTCCAGAATCTGCATTTCCAGCCGAAGAAGAATCCTAAGCCGATTCTCTCAGATGTGACTGGGATGATTGATGCCGGCTCGCTGTGGGGTGTGATGGGTGCTTCTGGTGCTGGGAAATGTGAGCTTTCATATACCTGGAGATAAACATGGCTAATTGATGTAGCGACCTTTGTAAATGTTCTCATGGGTAAAACTCCGAATACAGGAGGTATTACTAAAGTCAATGGAGTTGCTGGAGATATTAAGAAGTATGTTCTCCAAATTCCAGTCAAAAGGATGAACTGACACATTTAGATACAAGAAGATTATCGGTTACGTTCCTCAAGATGATATTGTCCTCCCAGAACTGACGGTTCGAGAGAATATCCTCCATTCTGCCCGAGTCCGTCTACCTGCGAGCTGGAGTGACAGCGAAATTCAAAACCATGTTGATATTCTCTTAAGATGTCTTCAGCTCGACCATGTGATGCACTCGCTGGTAGGAAGTACCTCTGCACCTGTAATTTCTGGAGGACAACGGAAGAGAGTCAGTATCGGTATGGAGCTCGCAGCCGCGCCCATGGCCCTGTTCCTCGACGAGCCTACTTCAGGTTTGGACGCAACAGCCGCCGCATCAATCATGTCAACCTTGAAAGCCCTCTCTCGGCTCGGCATGACAATCGTAACCATCATCCACCAACCGCGACAAGAGATCTTTGAATCCCTCGACAGTCTTGTCCTCCTTGGTAAAGGTCGCATGATCTACACCGGCCCTCAGAGAGGAATTCAACCGCATTTCGAAGGTCTCGGTTTCTCTTTCCCAGGCCACAGCAACCCAGCAGATATCATGGGCGATATCATCGCAGGGGAAGGACGCCTCTACAAGCCGACAGGCGACGCCGGCGTCCAAAGCCTCATTGACTACTGGGCCAGCCAGCACCCCTCTCCCACCGAAAGCGAGTCCAAACGCTCCACCGTCTCCATGGCCGAAATGAACAACCTAACCCAAACCATCAAGCAGCGTGGCGCTCCCTGGTACCGCCAAATCTGGTTCTGCTTCGACCGCTCCCTGATACAGCAATACCGCATGAAATCCTCCTTTTTCTTCGAGCTGGGCGTAGGCGCCATGGCAGGCTTCCTCATCGGTCTAGCAGAGGAAACCCAAAAGGGAATGAATTTCCGCGGCATTTTCAACCCTCCATATTCCATCCTGTCCACCAGTGTCGAGTACACCGCAGTCCCGCAAATGGCCCTCCTCGTCGGCCTCGCCATCGGGCTCACAGCGTCGGCGCCAGGCGTCAAGATCTTCGGGGAAGAAAAACTCGTCTTCTGGCGTGAAGCCGCGGCAGGCCATAACCGCTTCGCCTACTACGTCGGCAAAGTCGTATCTACCCTCCCACGCATGATCCTAGCGAATCTCCACTTCACCACCATGTTCATGGTACTCTCCACACCCCGCATCAGCTGGTTCTCAGCCTTCGGCGCCAACCTGCTGTATTTCTGGTGCATCTATGGCCTCGCATCCTGCATCTCCATGGTGACACGACGCGAAGATGGACCCCTACTAGCCGTCATGTCATCGCTCATCGTCGGCGTGCTGAACGGCATGTCGCCGTCCCTCCAAAAAGTGCGCAGTTGGCACATGGTGTGGCTGTGGCGCTCGCTGCCGGGCACGTGGCTAGCTGAAGCGTATTTTACGGAGAATGTGAGCCCGTTTGCGTATTTGTACGATATTGATATGGCGAGGGCGAGTTTGGGGTATCATTTGGGGAAGTATGGGACGGATTTATGCTTGTTGCTTGCGTTGGGGGCTATCTATCGTGTTATTGCGTTTTTGGGACTGCGGTTTATGTATCCTTCTAAGCAGCGGTGATGGGAGGACTGTGTGTTTTATATATCGTTACCCCGTGTATATATATCTTGACGTATATGATTATACGAATTATTTCCAAACTATGTTTCGTTTTTTGGGGGGACTAGGGGTATTGAAACTCGCTGCTTCTATACCGATAAAGTTTTTAGTGTCGAGCTAGTTCCTACTATTCACGTAGAATAAATCAGTATCTTTGTATGAGGTAGGACAGAAGTTTTAGCAAGAGGTGGGGTTTGGATAACTAAGGTAGGAGGAGATATTAAGGAGTGACTCGCTTGCTTAACGCCGATAGAGCGCCTTGAGTGTCCTGCTCAAATATAAAGTAGGAAGAAAGGTTCACAGTACTTTGAATGCACAGTTTTAGCTTCAATTTCGTTGATACGCTCCGCATATACTCGGTTACGGGTCATAAGTGCGAAGCGGGAGTTGTAGATTAATTGACATAGTAAATAACGACCGGTGGTCCAGTGATTAGATGATCATAAAAATACACTACGTCGCAAAAAAACAACTTCTTCGTATATAGATCACTATGTATCTTGGCTTCATCAATTCATAGCAGTTCCGCAACAATCATCACTAGTGTTCCTACATCCCCAACCTCCGCAGTCCAATCTTCCCACTTTGCAACACTAGACAACATCCCGTAATCCGTTTTCTGAATCCTGGTTAATTGTCCAGCTTCGGAAACTCCATATATACTGCGTTGCTCGGAGTATATCTTGAACTCTGTCTCCCATACCTGGACATCCTGTGCATTCCATGATCCTGCGCTGCTGGGCAGAGGGATGAGCACATATCCACCTATAGAGGAATATGAGACGGTAGTTGATATGTCAACTAAGATGTTGATGATTTGAAACATGAGCACTGTGCTGCGTAGGGCTTTAGTATGGATGGTCATAGTAAGTTATGGCAATAACAGTAATGCTTACCGTCTTCTTGATTCGTTGAAAACCCATTCTCTCCACGCCAGGGCCGGCTCATCAGGAAGTTCACAGTCACAACGCTGCCCGATCGCTACAGCCAGTGCCCTGGAGACGAGCTTTCTCGGATGTCAGCCGCGAACAACCAAGCATGACTCGGACTTGAGATGTGCTACCAACTTACATTGACTGTGGCAAGTAGTGAAATATCAAAGACATCATGTCCGACTGGAACATCCTGGAGGCGCAACAAGCAGTAGACGAGCAGGGCCTGCAGAGCAGCTAGAAGCTCCCATCGGTCGAAATGATAATGCTAGCTATCGTTATTACATGACCTCGCATTTGCCGCGGCCTAGCTGGGCTTGCCTCTGTCAAGATTCTTTCTTGTTCAAGCCAGATTAGCTTCCAGATGAGGGTTTCATTTGCCTCTGTCCTTGACTTGAACATGCGGACCAATCTCTCGCAATTGATTAACGCCTGCTTATCGACGATTAGCAGTGGCCTATTCTGATTCAATACGTAACTCAAGAATCTCAGACAATTTGCGAGATACATTGTTTATCGGAAACCAGGGACTCCCTGGAAAGGCATAGATGAAACTGAGACGCGAAAGACCGACCTGCTGTGGGGCTCTTTCTCCTTCTTTAGTCCACGAATATAGTAAAGGACTTATAAACGGCGAGCGCATGCCTGTTTGGAGCATCATAAAGGGATAAGATCGCAATATGCGCATCGCCAAACACATCAAGGGAGCCTGGCTTGGCTTTGTGAAAGCACGAGTATTGAAGAGGGAGAGATTAGACAACTGCTGAGTCCATGGCGAGGGAACCGAGGACCCATCTTCCAGCACATTCGACACTTTGCCAGAAGCACATGACCTGAAGTCGACATCCTGGGTGTGAACGAGCATGCTCTCAAGCCCAACAGGGTCCATCCCGCCGAATCCAGCATCCCAGTCGCCATCTACTGATGGCTCAGGAGGGCTTATCATGGTCTGATAGTTCTTCACAGACGTGCTAACTTGTAGGCTCTCGGCACGGATGGGTTCCCTGGACACATCGGTAGTGTTTTCCGGGACCGCTTCGCCTGCTCTGAGAAATATATCGCTTTGACTAGATACTCGATGCCGTCGGGCAACCGTGTCGGACTCGCACTTGGCACTACGTGTATTGCAACGAACACATGCCTTGTGATTTGGATCGGCAGGCCAAATGCAGCGTGTCTTTGCACGTATACACGCAGCACAGGATCGTCTCCGAGATATGTTTGTGTCGGGCAGTTTGGAGCGACAATAGTAGTAGTGTCGCTTCCGTGTGGACTCTGAGTGATTGTTAGTATACATGGATGGTTTCCAGTATAGTGTTCAACGAATGACTGAATGCTTGGTTACCTTGAGTAAATGTTCTCTTGCATAATGGACAGCAGATACTTGGTTCGGAAGTATCCGAAGCTCTTTGTCCTACCTCGTCGAACATGTTTTCGTCGTATAGTTTGGCAATGTGATGCTGGGTTATGGCTAGCTGAAGTTTATGAGATGTGATGAAATAATGAAACAACTGTGTGGAGTATTATTACGGGCATGAGGTGGAGGTGGATTGCAGTTCATGGAGATCCGTGAAGGGCATTAGTAATACTAGTGGGGCGTCTCACTAGCGGGTCCTACCCCCCTTTGTTTGACGTTATGTGAATCTAACCAAGCTCCCTCAGGTATTAAAAGTTGAGACCGAAAATCACCCCCTTAATCACACCCACATTTAAATAATTATTTTCTCCACAACGCTCTTATAGAACTATTCCAAATTAATTATATGATAAGTTTAGAAGCATTTATAAATATAAATATAATTGCATCTAAACTCTAGTTATTTTTTCCCCTAGTATTATACTATTAATTCCTTAGTATTAAATGCTATAATAGTTAATAAAATTAACCGGCAACTACAATTTAATGCGTTTTAGGGTCTGCTAGTAATATAACCCTTCCAAATCAATAGATAATCATCTCTTAAACGTATTAGAGCTATAGGCATCTATTTCAATAAAAATATAAGGGGTGTAGTAGTTAATTAGAAGATTTAATTAGGTGGTCGGTTTTACAGTCTCGTTTATTAATTCCCCAAGGAGCCAAGTAGCAATTCAAGAAAAATCATCCAAATGTATTTTATAACAGCCTTTGCACAAGATCAGCTTATACCAGCAGCAAAAAAATCCCGGACAGACAGATAATTCTTTAAACTAGTTGCCACCCTGAAATATACCCACCACGAGAAGAGTTCTCCATTTCGATGGCCTTGGAGAATGCGACATGATCGAAACTTTTAACTCTTCAACAACTAGTCCCAGTAACACCGCCGCTAACAGAGATCCACTGTGCAGTAATCCAGCGGCTCTTCTCGGAAACAATCAGAAGCGCAGCATCAGCCATATCCTGTGCCGTTCCGAGACGGTTTGCCGCTCGCCCCTGTTGGATAATAGCACCTGCCATTGGGCTTGGAGACCCATCAGGGTTCTGCAGGAACGGCTTTGAAGAATCCGTTGGGATGGGGCCCGGCGCAAGCGTGTTGACCGTAATGCCATGGGAACGGCCAAGCTGTAAGTTGTTTAATCACTATCAGTGCATATACTGTATCTAACAGACGACCCGGGGATTGAGCGAGAAGCTTACCTCGAAAGCCCAAGATGCCGTCAAGCTATCCTGCGCAGCCTTTGCTGCCGAATAGACAGCTGTACCCGGAGGGCTCACTTTCGAGGCGACAGACCCGACGTTGATGATGCGGCCGCCCTGGGACATGTTACCTGCTCCGACAACCGCCTGGGTCATGTAGACGGTACCGAAGACGTTGACGCTGAACTCGGATTCGAGATCCTTCTGTGCTACAACCATGAGGGCTTGAACGGAGTTTGTGATAATGCCATTGTTGACTAGAACGCGGGATTGATTAGCTATAGTTTCTTGTGTTCATTCACATGGCACGATTTCCCAACACAATACAAGCACATACCGAGAATATCAATGTGGTCAACGCCCAGTGCCTTCAAAGCCTCCTCGACCATTCTCTTCGCCGTGCTGTAGTTATCCAAAGACCCGTGTAGGACAGTGGTCTTGACTCCAAAGTCCTTGGTGAGGCCGGCAGCTACTTTCTCGGCGCTTGCCTTGGATCCGTCCGATACATAATGAATTGCTACAGACGCGCCGTTGCGGGCGAAGGCCGTGGCGATCGCAGCTCCGATGCCGTTTTCTCGACTGGAGCCTGTGATGATGGCAGTCTTGCCGGCGAGTGAGAGAGTATCTGCCGTCATGATTGGTAAGTCCTGTAAAAGGGGTATAGATGCAAAAATTGTAAGAGGAGGATGAGAGTTTGATGGATAGGGAGTTGATGCTGAGTCTGTTATAAATATAAAGGGAAAGCATAGAGGTATATATATGTAGGTGAGGTTCTCACTCATTTGCTCTCGCATGGAGCCAGCATCAATGCATTCGCGGAAATCCGTGTAAGTTTCACGAATATTACAAAGCTACCTCCGTAAACTCTTGACATACATTTACGGATATCCGTGAATAGTATCATCTCTTGGCCTGAGGCAAATAAGATTGCATTCTCCAGGTAGTTAGGAGGGAATATAATCGGGCTTAGGTACGATACGATGTGGAGACAGTTCCCTACGAGATAGATTGTCTGTCAACCCACCCGGCAGTAGCACAAGCAAGCAAGCAGCTTGCGAAGATTCAGAAATACGAAACGAGGCCGTCTGACAAAGAGACTGGAAGTTTGGAATATGTTCTGATTGTTTATAATTTTTAGCGGATATCTTTGTTCTATTCTGATCCATAGCATTCTATTCCGATTCTTGGCATTTTCAGCATTGTTGTGAATAAGCTCCTTTGATCAAATTCAAAGAAAGAAATGTGGAAACATTATAGCTGGTATATACATACGATCATAGACTGAGGAAAATTGGGCAATCTCTTCTGTCTACTATACAAAATATTCTCACATTTTTCTTTCCCAGACTCTAGATCTCGATTTGGTTAGCGGCGGTTGGAAGCAAATCTTGTCAGCCGCTACAAGCATCCAGAGTGTCGAAGTATGGTACGCTAACACTGGCTTGCCTATACTACATAATATAAACTACTTTCAGACAAATTCTCTACCTCTTCTCACCTACAAAAATCAATTCTACCTTATATACGTCCTATAATGAAGAATTTCGTCAAGGCGTGTTCTAAAGCGTGCTCTAGGACTGTAAGGAAATTCGGAGAAGCTATTCTTAGCTGGCTAGAGCGTCATATCCCAGATACTGAGTCAGAGGCAGAGGCAGAATCTAGGTCTGAGGATAGTAACAGGGCATATAAATATATTGATGCATGGCAAGCAATACAATTGGCATCATAAAGGGACATTTAAAGGAAGTTCGTGGGCTAGAAAGGTATAAGGTCATACACCTTACTTTTAGATAATACTAATAGACTATAGGTTAAGAAGGAATCGTTCTCCTTTATGGTTTCTCTAGAGTTAGAAACTCGCTTATAATAGAGTCCTGTGCGTTTTTCTTGAGAATTCCTTACTACAAACTGTATCAAAGCTAACATTTTAGCCTTCGACTCAGCCTTGCTATGAAGCTTAGGATATTTCAGAGAATAACCTTAGGACTTCTATAAGTTAGCAAAGGAAGAATAAAATAGGAGATAGATTAAGAATATAGTAAAGATTGCTTTATTAGCCTCTAGTAGTAAGAGTAGATATTTTAATAAAAGAGTATCTAATCTGATTTAGTATTAAATTTCTATAACTTCTTTTATTAGAATAATCTATAGTTATAAGAAAAGGTTTTAAATAATATTTAATACTTATTTAGTTTTATTTTAAGATTAATGCCTTTAGTCTAATACTTTCTTTTATTAGTTCTTATTATATTTACTCCTTATAGAAAAATATAAGCAAAATTATATCTAAGTCTACTTCTCTTTTTATAGCTTATAAATATATTCTCTAAGTAGATAGTAGAGATTAGATAAAGGTTAAAGATATTATTTCTAAAGTTTAAAAAAAATAAGATATAGGAAATATAATATATTTGCTTTTAGGTTATAGGTAGTATACTAGTTATATATATCCTTTAAGTACTACTTAAGATTTTCGCTAGTAGTATATAGTAGTAGAATCTCTTAGAGACTTAGTATATTAGTAAGGAAAGTATCTACTTTATAGGTTAAAAATTGGATTAGGTTAAAAGTAGTTACCTTATAGATATTAAAATAGTATAAAAGGAAAGAGAATCCTTTTAATATCTAATTCTAGTAAGTATATTTACTTCTTTATCCTTTTATACCCTTTCCTTCTTTTATCAATATTAGTATATCTAGCTAATATAAATAATACTA
>QGMI01000536.1:0-26445 GCA_007821535.1 Lachnellula occidentalis
AAAGTAGTTATATAATACTAATATCTTTTAGAAACTGCCTTCTACTTCTAGAAATAAATACTAGTTATAAGAATTCCTAAGAGTATATATAATTAAAAATTATATTTGAATCATATTAGCTTACTAGGATTAGCTATAATAACTATATATAAATTTTAAATCGATTAAAAAGAAGGGTAGAAAGAGGGGATATCTAAAAGATAGGATAGTCATATAATACTAACGTCTTTTAGGAACTACTCCTCCTTCTAATAAACTTGTATAGAAGGATTATGCTAGAGGCAATAGTTATATAACTTTAACGTCTTTTAGTAAATTCTCTACTAAGTTAAAGAGTTTAAGTAATTAGAAATAGCATTTGATTAGAAATTTAAACCTAGTAGCAAGCTAGGTACTAGGTACTTTAGACTTAGAAAATCTAAAAAAAAATATAAAAAATAGTAACTCTTTACTTCATCTTATTATCTTCTTCCTTCTTCTTCTTTCTTTTTATCTTTTCTAATAGCTCCCTAGTACGCTTTTAGCAAGAGGTATTAAGGTATAAGTAAGGCATTTATAGTTTAGTAGAAGTAGCTATAAATAGATAGTTAGCTTAAAGATATACTTAGAGATAGGGACTTATAGTAAGGCTTAGTAGGGGTTATTAGGGCTATATTTATCTCTATAAAATTAGTATCTTAGGTAAAGGATTTAGGGTTTACTTATTATAATAGGTATAAAGAATACTATTCCTATTCTAGTAGCAATTAGTATAAGCGCTATTAAACTCCTCCCCTATTCTCATATAGCGCTTAAATGGCCCCCTTGGCCTAGTACTAGTATAAGTCTTATAAAGTTTAGTAGCTTCCTCACTATATATATATGCTAGTACGGCTTCTAAATTCAGCTTTACCTTTTCTAGATTCTTTAGCTCTTTACTAGGCTATAACTCTATCTCCCTAATCTCCTCTACCTCTTAAATTCTCTTTATAACTAGAGTTATATTCTCTAGTAGTACTATAAGCTTGAATTAGTAGGCTAGTAGTGCTAGCGCTAGGACTAGCGCTAGTAGTAGTAGTAGTAGAAGGAGTGTAGTAGAGGTACGTAGTATAGCGGACGCTCTTATATACTAGGGATATTAGCTATATGGCCCTACTACTATTAAAAGCCTCAAAATCTATACCTTCTTTATAGCAACTTTTAATACTAAGGTGCTAAGCTTCTTCTAGCAGATGTCTTTAAGCTTATTATTATTAATATCTTTATCATAGGAGTCTCTACTAGGCGTATTAGAAGGAGGCATAGCGCTAGTATAGCTTGGTTTAGGTGTATATGAAGTTTAGAAGCCTAATTATAAAGGTTCATTATAAAGATCGATTTTGCGCATATATAGATTGATTTTTAGCGTAAAACAATTAAAACTAGTAAATACTACCTATGTCATATGACTATAACGTCTATAGAAATACGATTAAGTTAACTATAATTGATTAAGTTAACGATATACTATATGCTGCTTCTATATATACGCACTTTAGTGAGAGTGCAGTTCTAGTCATTTCGAATATTAAAGGTGCGGTTCTACTCATTTACAACTTTATGGGTGCGGTTTGAGTCATTTGACGTAGAAAATAACACACCAAATCACAAACCAGTTCGGCTGAGTTACTCTATGGTGGCGGCTACGGCCGTTAGAGCTTTGCTAATTTGGCCCATATCTTGCTGGCAACTTTGATCTACTGCCTTTTGAATTTCTTTTTATGGAAATGCTCCTCGGTGGGGATGGGGAGAAGGCGGAGAGACAGACTATGACGGGGCAGGACTGGCAAATGAATCTCGGCTACGGACTACATTGTATTCACTGCAGTACCTATGCTCCGGGCAGGAAAGGACGGTGAGTGCGGATAATGTGTCCTGGGAATTTCGGATCATTTCTTCCGACTATAAAGTATATCTATCTACTGTAGGCATTTTACATAACTCATTCATCGTCTCCGAAGAAGACCTTGACCGGCAACCAATCATCCCCGCACACCTTGAATCGATCCGGCAGGCCATCCAGCTTCTTGATCTCCTCATCCGTCAAACTCCATCCATCAAGATCAAAGTTTGTCTCAACACGCTCCTTGTTCACACTCTTGGGAATAACAGACCAGCCCTTCTGGATACCCCATGCAAGAAGCACTTGCTGAGGAGTCTTGCCCTTGGCTTTGGCTAGAGCGAGCAGTGTCTCGTCTTTGTACAAGGGGGAGTTGGTGGAACCTAGGCACGAGTAACCGGTGCTGTGGATTCCCTTGGAAGTGTTGTAGGCGACGAGTTTTGGAGAGGGGTTGTTGGGGTGGAGTTCGATTTGGTTTACCGCCGGGACGATCTGGACGTGTCAGTTGAGAAAGGGAAGAGAGGAAGGCGACCGAGACGAACCTTGGTAGACGGGTCATTGAGCAACTTCTCGAGGTTCTTGATACCAAAGTTGGAAACTCCAATGTTCTTTACCTTGCCAGTGGCAGGCAGCTTCTGAATTTCTTGCCATGTCTTGATGAAGTCCCAATCTGGGAGATGCTTCTTCAGATCGTTTGGGTCGGTAGAGCATGGCCAATGCATGAGATACAGATCAACGTAATCAACACCCAGCGACTTCAAAGAGGAGTCAATGCCCTCTTGAACGCGCTTGTGCCATGGGTTGTCGAGCTTGGTAGTAAGCCAGATCTGCTCCCTTGGAACACCAGAATTCTTGATTCCAAGACCGACTTCAGCCTCGTTTTCGTAGGCAAGCTGGTATTTGATCAGCATTGAAGCCTGAGAAGGGGGATCGTTTCACAAACCGCTGTATCAATGTGACGGTATCCTTTCTTCAAGGCAACCTCAACGGCCTTCTCAACTTCGCCGGGCTTGGATTGCCATGTTCCAAGTCCAATAGCTGGAATCTTGTCTCCCGTGTTCAGGGTGAACGTCTTCCTGTTGAGGGAGGCTTGTGAGCTGAACGGCCTCATTGGTGCAAAATGAGAGGTCACACTGGCCAGTCTCCGCAGACTTCTGCGTTGACATGAACGGGTGGTATCTTGAGGGTGCGAAGCAAACTTACGAGGTAACTTTAGTAGAGGCCATTGCGGTGGAGGTGAGATGAAAGTGGTTCTGCGGGGAGATACTGAACGTGGATGTGGACACAGGGGAAATGCTTTGTACTTATACCCCTCCTAACGCTGTGCAAATTAACCTCCGCGGGATTGCCACACACAATTCACCTATAGAATCTAGGTATAGAAGAATGGAGAAGGATGAACAGGACTATACTCGATCTACCAAGCCTAAGACGCATCCCACCCTTCGACGGGAAGGCACAAGGAGCAGAAATGGACCGAAGCGTCTAGTTTCCTGCCATTTTGCAGCATTACGATGGAGGGGCAGGAGGGGCAGGAGGGGCAGGAGGGGCAGCCGTGGGGCAGGTTTGAAGCTTGGGACACTGGGCGGGCGGCATTTAGCCTGAATTGGGGCCGACAGCATGCGCGCCTATCACAGTGCGCTCTGTTTCTCCATACTTACGGTAAATGTACTATTATTAATAATATTATTACGGAGTAAAGCCTCCAATCGCCGACGGTGGCGTTGAGTGGCTGACTTGGAAAGCTTGGTCTCGAGCTACAGTACATATATATCAATCGGTTGTAGATAATGGCAACGGCAACAACGAGCAATGATCCTGCTGGATATCAAGTGAGAGTGCAAGTCATAATGAAGGGAAATAAGTGCATTTAAAGAAAGAAAAAAGGCACGCGTCTCGGGAAACCTTCCCATCGGCATAGTTAGTCACGTGAAACCGGACATCACCACCCACTGCATTTGGTGTTGAGCAACTGAAGTTACCGAATTTCCCAACCAGCTCAATGCTCAATTCCCACAACTCGTAGTCTACCTAGCAACGATGTCCTCCGGCTTTGTATCAGGTGGCACTGCGGATGCCCCCATTGAGCGGAGCGACGACTGGCTTGCTGCGCAAAAGGAAATCGATGCCAATGCTGTACGGAAAGCAGAAGCAGCTCGACAAACCGAGGGAAGGAGCTTGTTCGAAACCTTGGAAGCCAACAAAGGTATGTTTATGACCGATTCTATCAGGTCGGCGCACGAGGGCTTGGGCTGATCACGTAGGGGTGCGTTGAAATGGACAGCTGCCAAACAAGATGCATTCGAAGAAGCAAATCGCCTAAAGAACCAATTCCGCGCCCTTGATGAAGATGAAGTGGAATTTCTGGACTCGGTGCTAGAGAGCACGCGTGCTGATGAGGATAGGGTAAAGAGGGAAACTGCCGAAGGACTTGCGCTCTTTCGGCAGCAGCAAGAAAAAGCTGATAAGAAGGCAAGGAGGGGAAGTGAGGGCGTAGCAGTTGCCGAAGCGGGATCGCCGACTGGGGAGGAGGAAACCTGGATTGCTGCGGGAAGGAAGAGGAAACGTGCCAAAGAGAAGGAAGTGCTCAAGGGCGTCAAGATTCGGAGGTCTTCTACGGCCAACGAGACCGGGAAACCTTCTGAAGAAGCTGTATCTGCTACTGGCGGCAGCCCTGCGACCAAGAAGCAATCTACAATTGCACCGGCCACTGCCACAACCAACTCGGACAAGTCAACATCAGGCTCCAGTGCAAAGAGTCCTGCCGTGGTAAAGAAACCCCCAGCAAAACCCTCACTAGGTCTGGTCGATTATGGTTCTGACGAGGATGACGATTAATTCACTGCACATCAGACTTGGACTTTGGAGTGCCATTTACGGGATTCAAGAGCATAGAAAGAACCACCTGTGCCACAATTGACGAGACTTCCAACCATTAAAGGCTTTTTACCAAGTTAACCATCGTAAATTTAGCATCCTATGTCTTGGTCCTCTCAAACTTCCTCGGCAGAAGCTGAGTCCAAAGCGCAACCCATCCACTCAGAGCACATAGTTTCGTCCATCAGCCTTCATCTTCTGTGTGCAGTCGCTTCACAACCCAGCCGCACATGCTCCTCCAAGTCCACCTTGCACTCATTGCACGTTGAGCAAAAGTTGTCGACATGCACATGGCGTTGATGCTGGAGCAACCCACGGGCGTCTTGGCGACTGTCATTGCAGACCACGCAGTAGCCTTCGGAATGTTCGTCTTGTTGATGCTTCTTTAGCTGTGCCTCAGTGGGATAGTCGTGGGTTTCGCTGCACCAGCAGGTGTAAGTGCTGATGTCCTTGTAAGTATCGGTTTTGGAGCACCAAGAGGTGTATTCGACGGGCATGTTGTCGTGCGTTTCCGACATGTTGTTTGGCTTCGTTTGGAGGTTGAGCGATGCTGCTATTCGGTGTTGAGATTTGGTCAAGGTCGAAAGCGAGGAAGGCCCTGGATAGCTTCTTATAGAGCCTATCTATTCACCAGTTGCCGTGATGGTAAATATCCATTCACCGCTTCTGGAGGCGGAGATTGAGGGGCCCTATTGGGTGCAGCACTGTCCCCCTTTTGTCGGCGAGGATTGTTCCACCAAATATTGATGTATCTGCTTATGAGTGGTCAAGCTGTCACAGCAGTCGTTGCAAATACTGCAGAAGTTGTCGGGATGTGCGTATCGTTGATGCTGCAATAGGAGATCCCTGTTCCCATATGTAATACTACACCAGCAGGTGTGAATTATGGCCGGCGAAAATGAACTCTTTTGATACTTTGGCAGTTTGGCTTCGGGCATATTGCAAGTGCGATGCGAAGAGGGTGTCGTTGATGTTTTCCCAAGCTTGCTCCCATCGAGCCGTTGGTGTTCTATGTTGCCTTGTATAGAGTCCAAATCATCCATTCACCTCCAATTAGGTCTCTCCTAGCTTGATTGTTTGCCGCCTCATAAGTGTCTCTTTCTTCATACTGACTGGGGAATCATTTGTTGGCTTCCTCTGCAATATCAAGCAAAGACTATGACTAGAAAATCATACATCCTCTGGTCTTGAGTTTCTCGTAATCAGAAAGTGACTCCCCACTGATGCCCAGGCTACAGGGCATATCATACATTTTGTACAACATTATGCAGCGAAAACAAAGTAAAACTTGTGAATCTCACCTTTCTTTCCATCGTCCTAGCTATAAGTCCATGTACCGCTTACACATTCAACGGAGGCTTTTCAGATTTCATATCTTCGCCCCTTCTTATCTTCATATTCCTGTCAGAATTTTAGTGTTTCTCCCAGTACTTCTTTAGTTGAATGCCTGGCTGTGAGTCTTGAGACTGGTTCATTGGCTACGAAGGCTGCTTAAGTATATGGCTCAGCTACGTGGAGGCTGAGTACACACCGAACAGTTCCTCATCTCTGTTTACCAGCAATCTCTATATACCTCTCCAGCTCTAGGGATCGCGTGCGCGGTCCTGCAAGATCGTCTGTGGTGTTGGACACATAGGATGACAGGGAAAGGGCAAGATGGTTAAGCAAAGTACATGCGGGTTATGGACTTGGGTAGTAAGGGTAGCAAGTGTGAAGCGAGGATTTGCTGTTGTCAGAACTCAATCGGCGCTAAAATAATAGGGGGCCAAGAAAAGTCCCCTATATACTAGTGCATTAACCTTGAATGTGAGTTTCAATGGCTTTGGTGTTGCTTGGAGTCAATATGTATACCGTAGAACTCTATGTACCGTAAAGAACACCATCTTCCACGCAGTCTTTTTGCATCTTCGTGTCATGACCAGCATTTCTAGTCATGGCTGTGAATCAGCCGGTCTCTTTGAGTGCAGAAGCTTTCAATCGCATCATTTGAAAAGGTGAAGAGCCTTTTTACCATACCCGCCAAGCTCGTTGACCAGATCAGTGCGAGCAAACAGCATGGAACACTCATACCTAGAAATTTGACTCAAACCTTTTCAAAAAGGTGTTTCGATCAAGCAGTAGAAGCGGCAGTAACGATAGCAGAAAGATTCAGGATATTTGACTCTTGCTCCCGCTGTCCTTCCCAATGGACGGCAGGGAGGTACTTCGAATACCCTCGCGCTCAAACCTCCAGTTTGCATAGAACGTTCGCAAGCCGCTAACAGTACTGGGTCTAATTGTTCAAATCATCGGGTCCGTTCATGAAGGTGGCTTTGCGTTCCGACAGCATCAGACAGGTCTCCAGTCGGCCTGTAATTTAGAGAGTGGACAACTTGAAACTTTGTTGTAAAGGAGGTTTAGGAGACACCAAATGATGGGTGCTGGGAACCCCATGTGCATATTAAGGGTGACCATTGAAATACTCGCACCGGTGAAGCTGTACAGCGCTCGTCGACCCAAGTTCGACCGCCTCTAGACCCCGGGCCTAGAAATTCCCAAAGGAATCAACCTTAGATTGGGAATCCATCCGTCACTATACAAGTAATACACTTCTGATCTGGTGTCCACTGATAAACTCAGCACAAACCCAGCATCTTATCCCATACCGTTTACCCAGCGCCGCCCAATATATCTAAGCCATCTTTCAGATCCAAGTCCCATCTACACATATACTACAATGCCACTTAAAAGCATATCCCCAACTCCCACAAATCATAACTTCCACTCTTCCCTCCCCAACGCAACCCTCAACTTCTCTGCCATCGCCGCAGCCTCATCATCATCCAACTCACTCCTCTGCCCACGCCCAAACATAGTAAAGCTTCGATTTCGCAACTCGGGAGTGAGGGCAGGGCGGGGTATGATGTGGTAATGTACATGTGGGACGACTTGCGCGGCTGCTGCTCCTATTATCCCTCTTCCATTAGCCTCTACCCACTCACCAAACAATCCTTTGTTTCCTTGTACGATGTCGTATACGGGGAGAACGAACCATTGTTCTGCACGACGTTCCAATCCTCCACTCCAGTAATCTTCATCAAGACCTTACTAACCCTTCTCACCCAAACCCCTAGCTCTGCTGCTTCCTCCTCGCTTACATCGCTGAGCTTCTGGTGATGTTTCCTCGTCGTTACTAGTAGATGACCGGGCGCGAGGGGCAGTATATCCAGGAATGCCATGCAGAGGGGTGTGGATAACACGACGAACGCGGAGGGGGAGACGAGTTCGGCATTTGAAGATGGGGGGGAAGACGGTGGGTAGTGCGTGGCTATGTTGCAGAAGGGGCAGTCGGTCATTTTGGCAACTTGTTGAGGAGCAAGCAGTGGGTTTTATGGCTTGGGGCGCATATCTGAGATTTGTTGTAGGCGTGTGAAGGGGGAGGAAGGTCCAAGTGTCGGGCTGGTCTGGAGAGCTCATTTAGCGAACCGAGGTCAAAGTTTAAAGGGACCCCCTATTGATTCCCGCCCCCTAGTCTAGCAATGAAGAGAACCAAAATGTCGAGAAACGAAATCTGTGTCCAATAAAGGTGATATTGCCTGATTATTGGCTTCATGCAGATGACTCGAAACCTTTCATTTTGTGGTTAAACTATGAGGTCTAAGCTACTATGTCCCATGAACAAACAGCACTAGGGCCTTGCAAATCAGGACGCTCTGCAGCGCAAACCTATCCTCTGCAATTTGTCGCTATGATGATTCGATATGCTGACTATAATACTTGTCATATTCGATAGGCCTCGCCAGACCGAGAAGTGTTGTGAACGGTGGTGAACGGTGGACTGTGGGTAGGACTTTGTCACAAATCAGCCCGCACCATCACTGCTATAAAGGGCTCATCGGCGCTCCTAGAATCTGTAAGAAGTCCACGCATTCAGGTAGCGCTGGATGATGGCTAGCGGATCCACTAGCAAGTATACCTGGTCAAAGACCTTCATAATCCGGACGCAATACGGCCAGCCAGTAGGCACTTTTCGCTGCGCAAGATCACATCGTATATATTGAGTTCGGGGTGATGTTTTAAAGCAGCGACTGGTCAGCCTTACCTGAATGCCGCTTTGAAGCCTTGAAAGTACCCCTTCCTGAATGGATTGAGGTCATCTGCATTGACTCCAGTTTCCTTCGTCCTCTGCTCTCGTTCCACTCCAGCCACTACCTCGGAGTCTGGAATTCTTTTGTAGGTTATAAGTCGCCTCGACCCTTAAGACCTATTAGCATATAATCCAAAAGGGAGTATATATCCTTACATCTGTTAAATTCTTGAGTACAGACACTCGTGATTTGAAGGCATGGGTGTTTCGGGATATGGATCTCTTGGTCTAGATCATTCGCAGTAGGCATCCAGAACGATAATCGGCCGCCATCAACAAGAGAAAGGGTTGCGAAATCTAGAATATCATCAAGCATAGCTAGGAAACTATATGGTTTCTTCGGAGGTATGAAACCCTCTTGCCTGATGTGTTTTTAGCATTCGCATTCTCGCAGGTGTTCGGAAGAACTAACGTATGATGAGCTTTCCCATCTCTGAATATCGGCTCTAGCCCCTTCGTCGGATCCCTACAGCCCAAGACTTTCAGACCTTCCCGAACACCATACGGTGGATCACAAACGATTCCATCGAACAGCCTTGCTGCTCTTAACGGAGTGTTCGTAAGATCGGCTACAAAGCTATCTCCAAACTGATTCGTGAGTCCATACTGAACGAAATTCGCCACAAGGTCGGGCTTCCCCTTCCCCTTACCCCTAATACTTCGTCCGTCTATATCACTCCCGAAAGCGAGTGCACCGAAATGCGCACAGGCAACCGGGAAGCTGCCGGAACCAACAAATGGATCATAGAAAAGCTTTCCTGGGGCGGCGAGAGTGATATTGGCCGTGATCAGAGCAAGTTCTGCGTCCATAGAAGTAGTACAAATGTACTTACGCTTCTTCAAATCATACTTCCCAATAACCTCCCTTTCACTTCCACCAAGATACCGTCCTAGGTGCACAGCCTGCGGCTGGTGAACTCCTAGAGCAGCAGCATCAAATTGCCACTCTTCCGAGATGCAAAAATCTTGTTCTGCACCCTTCATTTTGATTGGTCCGTCGAAGCCTAGAAATCGGAATTCCTCGATTAGCTTTCGTTGCTCGGTCGTGGACCGGGAGCCTTGAAAAGAGTCGACAGAGAACTTGAACGAGCAAGTCTTGTAGAGTGGCCATAGATGCTGTGAGAGACCTCGAACGTTGTCGTGCAGATCTAAATAGTTCGAACCACAACCCCATACTTCGTAGATGGCTTTGGCGAGGATGCTGCGTTTGACAAGTCTTTTGGCTGCATCTTCCGAAGGCAAATTGACAAAGCAGAAGGGTGACTGGTTTTGATAAGTAGTGGTCTAGGTAAACTGGCAAGAGGACTTACGCTTGGGCTGTAGGAGAGGACTTCTAGGTGGATTCCCTCAAGGACTGCTAGGGCTTCAATTTCCGCAAGACGGAAGGTCTCGTGGACCTGGGTGAATCTTATCATGTACTCCATGATGAACCTGTTTTCTTCGTAGGCTTGTATATGGGCTTTGATGCATGAAATCTGAGGCTCTTTTTATTTTCTTGTTCTAAAGTGCGAATGAGTGAGTCCGTCCCTTCCTCAACTAGCGCCTCCAATTCAATCCCTGTCGTTCAAGCTAAGACGCTTTCGACCAACTTTGACCTCGATATCAAATTCCACCCTTCCCTCTTCTACCCGTAGGCCCGGGAGCTGACAGTTATTTTCAACATGCTGGGCTTCCCAGAAGGAACGAAGAATGATCCCAAATGCTACGTCACGCACGGTGTGATGGGCCATCTGGATCCGAAACAGCCTCCAGTGAAGAGAAAGCCTTTTGCAGCCATCCTGAAACTCGACTTTGTGCAAAAGGTACTTCAGAGGCACTTTCATTTTACGTCAACTACTAATTCATATTCCAGGTTGAACTTGTACTTCCAGAGGAGATTTATGAGATTATGAAGGAGGTTTTGGATCAATTGCCAAAACCAGTGTACAGCAGAGTCATCCTGCCATTGAAAGCGCTGTTAGAAGGAGCGTTCTTCAACGAGTATATCAAAAAAGGCAAGCGAAGATTATCTGTTTCTGCACATAGTTTTCTGAGTATGATTTTGACTTAAGCTACAGGAAACATATTGATGCTGTCGGAAGGCACGCTGGGCGTCGATGATTCGTACTCGTTGAGAGAGGGTATTTCTCACGCCGTGAACCCATGAAGAAAGCACTAACTGTATACCAGGCCTCTTGACTCTACACCTGGAGAAAGAGAGTTATGAGCGGGCGGGCATAGTTGGAAAACCAGATGGAGTGAAAGGAAAACGCGGGACAAAACCCAGATGGGGTAAGCCATCTTATGTATTTATGATAGCATGTTACTGATTCTTTATAGTCATCGAAATTAACCTACGTCTTCCCTCGATGCTTCATGGCAAAAAAGGATTCGACAGGATTGTCTATGCCTTCAAAAATGTCCTCACGAACCCAGTCACGTGGCTATTTCATGATTTGGGTACTGCAGGTATGACTTCTCAAACTTGTCTGTTTCATGCTAACTTTCCAAGCTGTCACGCCTGATCCTCTTGATCCCCATTTTCCAGTTAAAAAGACTGTGTCCCCAAGCTTTCTCCAAGACATCAAAGTCAACCGGCCCTCTCTTAAACCACCTAAAGAGGCAGATCCTACATATGGCGCCGACTTCGAAGACTACGCCATCGAGCTACAGGAATGGTTGGCTCTAGTTCTACTTGATAGTCCTCGAATTAGTCCAGACGACAAGATTGATCCATTCCTCTCCCGATATGCCCCGCCAGGAGATTCCCAAACAGACACCAAGCTCGTTAAATTAACATGGCAAGGTTTCTTAGCTCCTACATGGGCACACAAAGCGTTCGTGCGAATGCTACTTGCTGCTCCTCAGGAAGCGTGGTTTGCATATTGTGTCGGTGGTTTTGGTGAGGGGATATCGGGCGAGAGCAAGAATTGTACTATACTGAGGCTTCCCAATGCTCCGAAGGAGTACGTTCTTTGGGAAGTTGTGTAGAAAATTGACCTTCCCATTATTCAGTCCGGCTTCGCACGTTTCTCTCCTCGCCCACTTGACCCCGCAGTGCTTCTTCGATAAGAACTCTCAACTCCCTTTGCCCTTCCTCCCCTTGAAAATCTTCTCGTGATGCCAACTCCTCTATCCTTCGTCGAAATTCGGGATCTGCAACTTCTCCGGCCTCTTCTGGAGCCATTGCCCCAAGGTTCACCTGTACCCCTTCTGGCAAAGGAGGGGGATATGCGCCATTCGTTGTAGGTTCCTGGACACCGTTCACCTCCGTCATCCCAGCTTCCAGCTCCCGCATCCGCAAATACACTGCGACCTCTGGGAAATCCCCTTCTTCGGCGATCTTCTCCCTTGGTGTCTGCCCCTCACTTCCTCTTATCGTGATGCTCGCATGTAGCTCCTCCACCAAGACCTTCGCACAATCCGTAGTCTCGGCCACGAACAAGGCTGTGTCTCCGTCCTCATCCTTCATGTCAACGTCGACATGGAAGTCATTTACGAGCGCTCGAAGCAGTTCCAAGTGATTGTATGAAGCTGCTGCATGCATAAGCGAGTACCCATGCTCGTCTTGAGAGGATGCGATGGCGGGGTTATTTCGCAGCAGAGTGAGAAGCTGCGAGGGATTGTCGGCGGCCAGCAGGAATGGATTGGATTGAGGAGCAGCCATGGCCAGCCTGATTCCGTTTTGTAGATGATTAAGTAGGGAGGATAATTATTATACAAGCCAGTTGTTGTGTAGGTACTTTATCGAGTCTGTATTGTGTTGCATAAAATCCGCAAGGCTGAGTTTTCCAAGCGCAAGGCTTCTTTTCAATGTTTGCCGAAAAGAGTCACGCCTGCGCCACAACAACTTCTTGCTTCAACAATTCCTCGTTCAATGCGAGGAAGACAGGTCTGTTCGACGGTCTGACTCACACTGATTGATCCTGGAGAACAAATCATAAGGTAAGGTTACTATACTACCGTACCACGTGAGCAAGCTGTTCAGGTCGAGCCTTCCATTCCTTTGACGCTCAACTCGACTATAGAAAGGCTGAGTCGCCCGAGTCTTTTTGAATGTTTGCTTTCAAACAACAGCCTACAAAGCATCTCTCATTGCTGGAAACTTTCTACACCATCTGTCTCCGCATTTCTACACCTACAATCCCTCGAGCAAGTGTCCCTCTCAGCTTTCGTCGAACCGCAATCATGGCGGCCACCAACGTTCCTTACGCGCCTCAGGATATCCAAGAAGTGCAAACTCTGCTTCGTAACCTCGAAGACAACGCACAGAAAGGGGTTCCCAAAAGCAAAAAGACATTCTCCTGCAAGAAGACGGAATTCAATGTTGATGGCTCGCCAGCAAACCTCGCTGTTCACTCATGGCGATTTCAAGATTGGGACTACAAGCGTAATGATCTCCCTACATACGCCCGTGGTCTTTTTACGGGGAAGAACGAGAAGGGTCAAGCAGAGATTTCCGTTCGGGGTTATGACAAGTTCTTCAATACTGGGGAAGTCAACGAGACGCAGTGGAGACATATCGAAAACAACACCAAAGGACCCTATGAGCTGAGTCTAAAGGAGAACGGCTGCATTGTATTCCTCAGTGGAATGCATGATGGTACTCTTCTGGTGTGCAGTAAGCACTCTACGGGTGCAAGGGGCGACACTGCTCTCAGTCATGCAAAAGCTGCCGATCAATGGGTCGACAGGCAACTTGCCTCTCTTGGCAAGACGCGAAAAGAGTTGGCGAGAGAGCTGCGGAAGAGAAACGCTACAGCCGTAGCTGAGCTCTGTGATGATGACTTTGAAGAGCACATCTTGGCCTATGGCAAGGATGTCGCCGGACTTTATCTTCATGGTATCAACATCAACATTCCTGAATTCATGACATATCCAGGCCCTCAAGTCCAAGCCTTTGCTGATGAGTGGGGCTTTCGAAAGACTGACTTCCTTGTTATCGACGATGTCCAGGAAATGAAGAAGTTCCTGGATGGAGTGGCAGAAACTGGTCATTTCAACGGCCGGGATGTTGAGGGGTTCGTTATTCGATGCAAAACACGCGCTACCAAATCCGATCGTTACATAGACTGGTTTTTCAAGTACAAGTTTGAAGAACCATATCTAATGTATCGTCAATGGCGGGAGTGTACGAAGGCCCTCATTTCTGGAAAGCCACCTCGATTCAGGAAGCACGTTAAAATTACCGAGGAATACTTGCTATTTGCTCGTAGGAAGCTTGCTGAGAACTCTAAGATGGCCCAAGAGTATCAACAAAATCACGGCATCATTCAGTTACGGGACGACTTCCTGAAGGAGAAAAATCTAAAGGGCTCCGACATCATCCGACAGGAATATGCTACGACTGGAGGGGCTGCTGAGGACATTTCCAAGGGTGTCATATTGGTCCCAATTGCCACTTTAGGGTGTGGAAAGACAACCATTGCGGTCGCACTATCGCATCTCTTCGGTTGGGGTCACGTCCAGAATGACAACATCCAGGGCAAGGGCCGTCCACCCCGGTTTACCAAAGAGATTCTGGGCCAGTTGGAGGAGCTCCCTGTCGTCTTTGCAGATCGGAACAATGCTCAAAGGCATGAGAGAAAGCAATTGCTCGACGATGTTCACATGTCACATCTCCACGTACGACTTGTTGCTCTGAACTACGTACATACCCCAGAGACTCTTGCGAATATCCGGGAGGTTACCCAAAATAGAGTTCTTACTCGAGGTGACAATCATCAAACCATCCAAGCTGCTGCGGACCCAAATAAAGTTATTGGAATTATGGAAGGATTCATCCACCGATTCGAACCACTGAATCCTTATGCGGCGCCAGATGACGGGTTCGATACTATCATCGACCTCGATCCAACCTTGAGCTCGCGGAAGAACCTGGAAACTGTGATCAGCCAACTCCACACCACCTACCCCAAGCTTTTCTTCGAAGATATGCCAACAAGCGAGGATCTCGACGAAGCTATCAATATAGCCATGAGCGATTACAAACCAGACATTCGCCATGAGATTGGTGCCAAGGGTGGTTCCAAGCCACCAAATAAGAAAGGACAGCAGGCAACCCCCCGCGAGAAGCAACAGCCAAAGGTGGCCAAGAAGCCCCGTCCAATGGAATATGTCTCCGTTGCATTACAAAGGAAGGATATCCTCGATGCCCTTGAAAACGCCTTTGCCTCCATCTCGACCAATAAGGGTAAATTCTTTCGACAACTTCAAGAGACCCGTCGTGTCCAGCCCGAGTTCCACGTTACACTTATCCACCGTGCATCTTCCAAGTCTCACCCGGATGTCTGGCAGAAGTATATTGGCATGAATGCGCTGCTCGATGGCTGGGACAACAAGCTAGGTGATTGCCAGATCATGTTGGAGAAGGTTGTTTGGGATGACCGAATCATGGCCATTGTGGCGCGCATCGTCGACTCTGACTGGAAATGTGTTAATGCAGTTGCTCATATCACTGTCGGCACCCGTGGAGAAGACGTCAAGCCCAAGGAGAGTAATGACCTTCTCACAAGGTGGCTCGCGAATGGTAGCGGCGATTCTACTGGCATTGGTGAGGTCTCCATCGAGGATCGACCTGTAGTTGGCGGCACCGTCAAGGCTGTCATGTCCAGAATGTGATAACGGGTTTAGACATACAGTATATGATGGAATGACTTAAAACATGCGAAAGCGAATTTGCCCGGCTGTGGGATGCGTTCTGTGAAGCAAAACGGTGCTTTACCGAAAAGACTTGCACTCATAAATACCAATATATACCATGACTTTATCTCCTCTCTACGTTGCCACTTCTTCTCATACCTCGCTCCCGTTATTAATTCTTCCTTCGCAAAGTTGCACTTAAAACCTGTTTCCACTCCTCAGTGCCTTGAAATTCTATACTCAACAAATAAATAATGCATTTAGTTGCCTAGTTTTATTTTCCCTTGTACCGTAAAATATCAAAAGTCGTAACACCACACTCGCTCCTTCCTCTCGTAATCCAAAACAACTTGCTCGGCAATTAGTGCTATGGAACTTGAGGGGTATGAGCTATAATCTTACCGTGATGGCATCGGATAGTGTAGAGCTCGTGAAGTGAGAGCTGAAGCGATATCGCCAACTTTCCTACGTCCTTTATATTGTGTTGATGTAGCTTTATATTGTGTTGATGTAGCATATGGCTTCATTAAACTTGTTGATCCACGTACGGAAATGTTTTCGCTATTGTAGCAGCAGCTCCGTGCTATATTCAAACATGCGTCGAAGCATAAGCTACACCAAGTCTAGGTAGAGGATATATTTAGGCTGCAGTTTTTGAAACGTATAAAATGTATCTCACCGATCTCTTCCATGCTCTAGGGCAATGGACCATTTTGCATTCGCTTGTGTACCTAGTTATATCATATTTCTGGTATAAGTAGAGCGCTTCGTACCTGTTTTCCTCGTCTGTAGTGTCCCAAATTTAGCATCACTTTATGGCGAGTACTCAAGGATAGATTGGCTCGAGATGTAGTGTGTGTTTACCCTCACTGTTATAGACCTGCGCCTCCCACCAATACCATGGGATGTTTCGAGGGCTCACGCCTTGCGAACCAATACGTACAATAAAAAGATAATATATGGGAGACATGCCCCTTAATTCGAAGATGTAGGTGAATAAATCCAGTAAACTTGACCTCTGAAGACCAAAGTCTGGAGAAATCCCGAGTACCTTCCTCGACCGTAAATAGCACTTTCCAACAAAGGAAGCGTTCCGACGTTAACATGAAGGCTTGAGAAGCACCTAGGACCCCCTATGAACCTTCTTCATCTCTTACGAGAACATCGGAACAATTGCCTACTGCAGCCTTTCAATATCCTTCCGCCATCACCAATATGTCCGATACCAAGTCTAGGCGCTCAACTAACAGCAGAGATAAAGCAATGAGCACCAACTTCGTACCCTTCCCAAATGTGACACTCGACTCGCACCACAAAGTCTGGCAAAGACCAAGACCGCCACTTCAGCTTCAATGCAGATATACCTGCCCTCCTAATGTTTGCTTCAAGTGCCGAGAAATCCCTCTGAAAAGGCAGGGTGTCAGGTTGCTTTCCGCGAAATTTGATACAACATAGAAGCAATACAAACACAAGCATGGAAACATTAAAACTCCCGTGTGACACATAGAGGGATGGTCCAGAATGATGATGCATTTTGGGATTCTGATACCTGGTTCTCGGAATCAAGTGGTCGATTCAGTCCGAAGCAGACTTCAGCCAGAAAAGCGACATTGTTGTCACGTATCAATTAAAGTAAAGAGTAAAGCAAAGGAAGACTCGGGTAGAAGAGGCAGAACTACTATGAATCTTAGAATCGCCACTGAAACATCCTTGGACACTGCGACGCTGTGGGACTCAAACCTTTCTATTACCCCAACGAAACTCTTCCGAATTGCGTCTAAGCTGTGGTAGATCGTGTGCTATAGTAGTTCGTTCATTCATCATGATGCTCGCTCGTCGTGATGTTTGGTCCAGGCCAGCAATAGTAAATGGCAACGCTTCCCATGTATCTTCCAGATGAACCCAAACTCCCCCCGAATGCCCTTAACATTCCCAATAAACTCCATTTGCCAGCTCAAGTCAAGATGCCCCGCCCATCAAGGCTTAGCCCATCAGGACATCACCATACTTGGCTGTAAGGACCTAGAGTCAGCCTTGCTCCTTCTCTCTTGACCCTTTTACCCCCGTCAGGATAGAGAAAACTCACTATGATCCCATTCCTTATCAAGCACCCCGATCATAGCACGATCGTACTCCTCATTAAACTTCTTGGTATTCCAACTCGAGCCCGGAGCACCGCTCTTCTCTGCACCATTTGCTTTACTTCCTTGCGAAAGCTGAGGGGACTGGAATTGCTGGGAGGAGTTCTGGACCGGGGAGTCGGGGGCATCGGCCATGGTTGCGTCGGAGTATTCTGAGATGTGTTGGAGAATGTTGGGTGAGAGGCCTGGGAGTGTGGGCTTTTGGGTGTTGGATGCTGAGGTTGTTAGACGCAGGGTCTGGATGGACTCTGGATGGAGATGGAAGAGAAAAGCTTACAAGACATTTTACTTGACACTCTATGATGTTCAGCGAGGTCTTGCAGGTTGCGGTACTGTAATTTGTAGTTGATGTCAGGTTCAGTAGGTACCTGTTGCTATTGTATACACAAGTTCAAGTTCAAGGAGCTCTGCCGGATCTAGCAAGCTCCCCACATTCACCGGCACGCCGCTTCACTCAGCGACCCCATCCCTCCCGTCCCCCCTACACCACAAAATCCCAACACTCCACACGCCATAGAATGAGCAAAAAAGCAGCAGTTCCAGATGCCTGGGACGATGACTGGGAAGCTATAGCCGATAAAGCAGACGAAACTGCAGCAGTGGCAGCGCAGGAAGAGACCATCAAAGTATCAAAAGCGGAGCGCTTGGCCAGACACGCGGAGACAAATAAGAAAATTTGGGATTCTGCGTATGTACACAACGAGGACCTAATGATACTATATAAATACTAATTTAGATCTGGTAAACTATAGCGAAGAGCCCGAAACCTTCCACTTCCTCGCCGCCAAGGAGGACAAAGTGCCCCTCCGCACAGAATTTAAACCCCAGCTCAAAGTCCTGTCGCGCAAGCCCGCTCCGAAAGTAGTGCAGAGGCTGGATCCGGTTACGGGATTGGCGAAGTTGACGGTTGAGGCTGATGATGAGGAGGAAGAGGATAGCAAGAACAAGCCTACCGCGGAGGAATTGCGGATCAAAGCGCAAAGGGAACGGGAGGAGAAGCAGAGGCGGTATGATGAGGCTAGGGCTAGGATTCTAGGAACGCCATCGGGGCCTTCAAGTCCCGGTACCACTACTCCACCAGACGGAGGTAGAGGGAAGGGTCGCGGCCGGGGAGGTGTTGCTGAGAATAGAAGGCCAAATAGCCAGGGAGGGCCAAAAGAATTGTTCGATCCGAATTACACGCCAAAGTCAGGGGGAGTCAACATTCAGAAACGGAATGGGGAGGCCTCTTCACGGTCTGGGGCTTCTACACCTAGGGACGACGATCAGATCATTCGCACGCCAAAGGGACCCGATGGGAATGGAAAGGGCTTTGCGAATAGGGGTGGGAAGAAGACTTGATATTCTTTCTGTCTATGAATGATTACCAACCTCCCCCGATCTTGCCAGCGATCTCTATTACATGCTCGGCATCTCCAGCGCTCTTTCCAACATCACTGACCACCTCGCGATAAGTCGTGTAGACCAATCGCTCCAAATCTATACCCGTGGTGGTCGCCCAGTGCGACAGGGTATCTTTAATATACGACGGGGAAATTCCCTCCACCATATCGTCATGGTCTTCCATGATGGTGTCCTCTTCACTACTGTCTTCTCCGGAGAAGTACGCCTCATCCACCTGAGCAAGCCACACTTTCTGCTCCTGAGGTCCAGGTTTCACATCAGAAGCTTCATGGCCGGTTATTACTGGGTCGTCGACTTTTATCTGCCCCCCTCCGTTCGTGCACCCTCCTGGGCATGCCATGACTTCGACATATGAATAATCTGGTCCACTTGGCTTGCCTCCAGGCTTCCTAGCACTCCCAAATGGCTTTCCACCAGGCATACGGGATGCTTTAGCTGGCTTCAGCCGCCGGACTAGATTCTGAATATTTCGGAATCCATAGTATCGTGCCGCTTTCATAAGAGTCTCTCCTGCTGCTGAGGTAACTGTGTATTCTACTACATCGGCGTTTCTTCCGCGTACCGTTTGGACAGAGGCGCCTTCGCATTGAGATGCGAAATATTGGAGGATATAGTAGAGGTTGCCTCCAGAAGAGCCAGCTGCTGGAGTGTTATTCTTCCGCCGTCGAGCTGGGAACAAGAACGAATCAAGTCTCGGTTCTGGGAACGGTATCCGTGAGACGGGTGTTCGAGGGAGCTTAGCAAAGTCGACTCGTCTCGAATCGGCGAGCATTAGAAGCTCTTTGCTTGTAATGACACAATCCACATCTCTGACTCCCCGAGTCCCAGTACCTTCCCAAACAGCGTCTGTTAGTTCTTCCCGACTAGCCTCCAGCTTTTTATCAAAACATGGCATAATCGCCACATGCCAGATCCTGTCTGGTGAAATGCCAAGCTTTCTACTCAGCGTTGTCTTTAACAAAGTGCCCATAAGTGCCTGTGGTGATTTCAACCGTGACAGATGTGGTAGTACATGTGGATGCGTCTTCTCAGCATAGCAGATCCACCCTGGACACGACGAGGTAAGTATGGGTTTCTTGGGCTGCTTCGTGACAACCCCGTTCTCAGTTCCCTTCCCCTCAAGCATGGAATTCATAACTTCGTCTGCACCGAGCACTAAACATGCCTCGCGCGCCACATTCGTATCTACTACCCATTGAAATCCGTTCCTATAAACAGCCCGGTTTTTGATTCCCTTCGGCCCACTCAGTAACTGCTCAATCATGTTCCCCGCCTCTTGCTCTGTAACTTTATATGTAGCTGCGATACTAGCCCTCGACTGTGGGCTTACACTCGCTACATATATTCGCCCTCCACTCTCTAGATTCTCGACTCCTATCCCCGAACCAGCAGTATTGCCACGCAAACGCAGCGATGGTCCTGAATCTAGTTCCTGCACAACCTCGGCATGTGATTGCATAGAGACGAGCACTGCTTCTGCTGATGTCACACAGCCGGAGCAGGCGAGGCAGTCGGTGAGGGATATTTGGGCAGGAGGGAGGTCGGAGGCGGGTAAGGGCTCGGTGTTGAAGGATACTTCGTAGGGGTCCTGGGTATTATTAGTTTGGGACCTATCCAGAGGATGTGAAAGGGGAGCTCACATCTGACTTCGAAGGAGCTTTCGCGGCGGGAAGGGTCTCGACGGGTTTGATACATGCTACTCCTGGTGAGATGAAGTCGTTGAGATCATCTGCGGAGAGGATGGCGGACATGTTGTTGTTTGGTGGCAACGCAACGCGCCGCCCTCTGCACAGATTGTGTCTATTTTTCTCCTTTGGACTGCTCTCTTTGAATGGGCCCAGAGGTGTATGGCACGGTGTTGTGAAGTATGGTAAGGATGTGTTGCGGAGATGTTTATTAGATGCAAGAAAAAAAGAGATGCAGCCGCCCCTCGCCTCTTGATATCTAATCAGCCACTTCCGATTGCGCTCTGCGGAAAGGCTACAAGGCTATGTACCCGCTAAAAGGTGCAGGGACTCTCCTTGCAGGAAGCATGCAGTACACCCCGCGCTACTAGCGATACTGATACTTGCCAAGGTAAGAATGCAAGGAGATTCTGATGACGTCGGGGTCGTGTCGGATGAAAACTGATGGCTGACTTATTTGAGGAGAGGGGGAGCTTGCCGTACCTTGTACAAGTACTCCTCTCCTCTCCTCTCCTTCTCCTCTCCAAAACATTCGCTCTGTTCCAATCTCTGAACAAACGGGTGCAACAACGAACGAATAACAGTTTCTTCAAGATGGACGTATGTCGTCCGCACTGGAATCCTAGCATTGGTCACAATTGACATGTATCTCAGGTCTACTATGCATACACATATGGAACCGCTGGCTGGTTGACCCTTCAAGCTGCCCCTCTAATCATCACTCCAACGATCATTATCACTCTCCTCTCCCCCGATGTCCGTGAACCAACAGGTTAGTTGGCCTCCATGGACGAGGAACAAGCTCTAACATCAGTTCCAGCACTGGAAGAATACTTCTCCCGCACCCTCGGAATGACGCTATTTACGCTGGGAATGATGATTATTCTCCTCACTGGTTCCGTCCCGTTGACCTCTTCATTCTCCGACAGTTCGTCAATCTACCCCCCCTCTTCTATCCATCTACTAACAACACTCCCAGCAACCTCGGCAGGAGTAACAACCAACGAAGCTGACCCAAAAGCACCCTATGCCGTCCCAACCCTAACAATTTCCCTGCTCTACCACGGCGCCTCTGCCTTCTTCTTGTACGCACGGTACAACACACTTGGTTCAACTACCTTCGCCCTGGGTGCCATATTCTATGCAGCACTTGCTAGTGTAGGGTTGTGGTGTGTTTTGTTTGCTAGTAGTGGGGGAAGGATTAGCAGGAAAACAGGCGCGGATAAGAGGACGAGTGGCTTTCCCTTCAGCAACAAGGAGAGTGCATCGGCGAAGAAGAAGCAGATGGGCAAGGCCATCTGAACAATTGAACCAGAGGGATATGTGATAAGATATGAGATACTTGTATGATAATATGAAAAAAAAATAGCCTTTGTTTTCTTGCTGTTTCTCGTCTCCAAAGGTAATTTACCTGTTTCTGTGAATGTGACACTAGGGTTGCTTTTGTAACTTCTTCAGAACGCGTCATGTTTTATGAACTGTGCAGAGCTGAAAAGGATCTATGACAGAAGCCTGAAAGTGACAGAGAAAGCATACCCCAAAGATATGAAGGCTATGGCGAGACATCCGTCTGAAAAAGAAGCGATGCTGGACCAAGTCCGTGATATTGGGGACATTCTAGGTATCCCGCCAGATTTGATTGAGAAGTTAACGAGAGGGAAAATGAACATCAGAATGGAAGACATGGCTTGTGTACGGGAATTGGTTGAGGCTGGCGTGTGTTATGCTCCATAGCGTCAAAGGAGACACGAATGAAGAAAGAATTGTACCGTGAGAGCCTCCGAGAATCAACTCTGAAGGGTGCTTCAAGCGTAAAGGGAGACTGGATAGGCAAAGACTAGGAAACTACCCGAGGGAAGAACTTTGTCTTGAACATGCATACGAGTAGACTTCAAGAAAGGCAATAACTTCCTGTTCACGTACACGCACTGCGAGGGAGAATTTGAACGCACATTGTAGTCTGGTTTCACCGCTTGTAAAAGGGAACGCAAGAGTTCCTCCTGATCCCAAATACGTCAGATTGGCTCTCGCTGACCTTATAAACACCGCGGCTTTTAGAGATGACGGAGATAGCCCATGCCTCACAAGGACGCTTGCCGACTTTCCAACTGAGGAAGGAAGGGTCTTTCTTAACTCCTCTTAAACTCCTAGTGTGAAATATTAATTCCATGGGCTCATTGATTCCAGAAGTATAAAAAAGAGAAAGATTAGCTTCCCAGTAAAAGCTTTTGAGTGTTAATTCCTACACCGTATCCACCTCTGAACAATTATCCATCCCAATTATACAAATAAATCCAGACGATATGCCTCAACTCATGGGAAAAGACGTTGGTTCTACAGGCTACGGCCTCATGGGTGAGCTTCTTAGGTCACAACATTGCCTACCTGGGTGCTGATGCTCTACCAAAGGCCTCACATGGCGCGCAAACCCCCAACCCATTGAGGAGTCCTTCAAGGCCATGAAAGCTGCCATAGAAGTCGGAAACATCTTCTGGAATGTAAGTATATGATCATGTGCCTCAGTTTTACTCACATCAGTATCAACTATCAAATGCTAATTTATATCTAGGCGGGCGAGTTCTACGGCACTCCCGAGTACAACTCGCTTCATGTACTTAACCAGTACTTTACCAAGTACCCTGAAGACGCCTCCAAAATTGTACTCTCAATCAAAGGGGGCTTGAAGAATATGCACCCTGATGGCTCTCCCGAGGGGATCAAGCGATCCGTCGAGAACTGCTTGAAGCTTCTAGACGGCAAGAAGAGTATTGATATCTTTGAGCCTGCCAGAGTGGACAAGAATACGCCTATTGAGACTACGCTGAAAGCACTGGAGGAATATGTGAAGGCAGGGAAGATTGGAGGTATCTCTCTATCTGAAGTCTCTGCTGCTACGATTCAAAGGGCTGTCAAGGTCACGAAGATCGTAGCTGTTGAGGTTGAGCTTTCACTATGGAGTTTGGATATTCTTAATAACGGTGTTGCGGCTGCATGCGCAGAGCACAACATTCCTGTCGTTGCGTATGTACATTGCCACCTCCTTCATAACCGGACTGACAATAGAAAGGTACTCACCGATTGGCCGTGGTATGTTGACCGGAGAGATCCAGAAGCTCGAGGACATCCCCAAGGACTCTTGGATAGCTACAGCACCTAGATTCCAACCTGGGACCTTTGAAAACAACTTGGCCCTAGTCCACAAGTTGCAAGACATCGCGTCCAAGAAAGGCTGTACGCCAGCACAACTTGCAATCAGTTGGGTGCGACACTTGTCTAGGAAAAACGGCAACCCAGAGATTATTCCTATTCCCGGTGCCACGACGCCCGAGCGAGTTCGTGAGAACGCAAAGGACGTTGGATTAAGTGACAGTGAATCGGAGGCTATTGATTCGATCTTGAAGACCTTCACGGTCCAAGGTGGCCGGTATGGAGGTCCTGGGGCTGTACACATGGAGGGCTGAGACGTTAGCTATGCTCTTCAATAATCAATAATCATCTTTGAAGAAATCGAAATAGTGCTCAGAGAATGTGTAACGTATGGAGTAGTCGACCTTGGCCGAAGCCATCCGAATTGCAGAACTCTCTTGGTACTCATCATAGCAGGAGGTAGAAGGGTTTATGGGATAGTAATTGGGGTACATACCATGGTGTTTGTAGTCCCCCATTGCGCTCTCGGGAGCACAATCGAAGGACACAGAAGAAGTGTATCGAAGGAAAGTAAATGGGCTGTTTAGTCAACCGCCATGCGACATCGAAACGCATGTTGTGGTGGTGAGCAAAAACTATGAAAACAGCCATGAAATTATTTTTGGGCGGAATTTATACCTGTGAATGTGGAGAGGCCCGTGCACATCGCGATAGCTTCGTAGGAGTAGCTCGCGGAAGCCACTTTACAGCCCGATTGTACAGGATGCTGCCGCTGCTACATACAAACAACCAACCAACCAGATACAAGTGAATTGAGTTATATTGAATATAAGAAGCCGCTTCATCATGGCAGACGAATCTCCTGTGGGGTCTCCCCTTTCCGATCTCTCCTCAGACGCCTTTGAAGGCGAAGAAGACCATGAGCAACTCGCCGAAGCACTCATGCCTCCTGCAAAGCGTCAGAAACTCGGAGACGCTTCATTAAGGGGCACTCCTGCAGCACACCCCGTCGAGGGGTCTATTTCCTCCGATACCGATGGCGAAATCCCACAGTCTCCAGTCCATGGAGTCTCGCTCCCAGATGACGATATACACGAGCAAGTGACGGTTTGCGCCTGGGATGGCTGCGACGCAGGTGATATGAGCGATATGGATAGGCTGGTAGAGCACATTCATAATGAGCATATCGAGACGAGGCAGAAGAAGTATACTTGTGAATGGGGGGATTGTACGAGGAAGAGCCTCCCACATGCGAGTGGTTATGCTTTGAAGGCGCATATGAGGAGCCACACGAGAGAGAAGCCCTTCTATTGTGCATTACCTGGTAAGTTCATCTGCAGTCCAACAGATGGCCGGTTACTAATATTATAAAGAATGTGATAGAGCCTTTACTCGGTCAGATGCCCTAGCAAAGCACATGCGAACTGTCCACGAAACTGAAGCTCTCCGCCCCTCCGACCCGGTCCCCAAATACCTAAATCCACAACACAACAAATCCCGTCTAAAACTCCTAGTCAAGAAAGACCAAGGCTCTGCAGAAGCAGCACCTATACCAATTACAAATGGCACTACGAACGGCAGCCCGCACCACTTCGTTGGATGGACTTCTTCATACCCTCCTGAGCTAGGCTTTACATTAGACGAAGAGGAACAAGGCACCGAGCAGCTATTTCAGTTGCTGCGCCGACAAATACATTGGGCACAGGAAGAAACCGTAGCACTGAAGGAGCAGTGTGAAGCTTACGAGCAACTACGACGGAAAGAATGGGCAGAGAAGGAGGTCTTGCTAGACCAAGTCATCAGCAACGAATACAGTTACCATGAGCGAAGGCAAAGGGTTCTGGCAGTCGCGCCTAAGATCCCGACTACGGATGAAGTTCGAGCTGCGGCTGCTCAAGCGGCTTGTTCCCCTAGACTGGATGCTGTGTCGCAACTGCACAACATTCCTCCAGACAACAACACTCCTTTAGACGGGGATACGCGTACGAGGTTAACCCCCTCGTTCTTTGATGCAATAATGACAAAGGGTCAATATTCCCCTTGATTTTATGGGAAGCGAAAAAGGGGCAGGAGTTAATAGGCGTTTCTTACGTGTACAGTACAATACCAGAGACAGGATGGCTTGGAGCTGGAGCGCTTTTTTGGGCAACATATCGTGGCTTGATTCCAATGACTTGCCTTACGCTATCGAATGACTTTCATATCTTCAAATGGGTGAAAGTATTCTCACATTGTCCTTGTGGGCATGGAATAGTAAGATTAAATCTCTTTCGAACGTTTCTACTACATTTGCTTGCACTTGTACAAATGTATGGAACATACCCTGGTGGTCAACGCAATCCCATGTCAGCCCATTGAACTTTTAGATAGCACGGCGGCTTGTCCATTACACCTTTTGGAATGAAGGGTAAACCTTGGCTTACATGAAGCTACTTCAATATTGCCAAAACAGGCGCGAATCATAATTACAAGGTAAGTTGTAGTTCATTAAGATCGCACAGCCACTACAGGTACATACATCCACAGAAAACCCCCTTCCGACATTACAACAAAACAAATCCACCCATCTAAAGAAACAGTCCTCTC
>QGMI01000537.1:0-26396 GCA_007821535.1 Lachnellula occidentalis
AATCGAATTAGCTGATCATCTGGAGAACATTGACAGTACAGTTGTTATGAAAAAGAACTAACACATCTTTCGGAGAACATTTGGTGGTCTGGAGCGAGTTGGTCGTGGTGGGAGGGAGGAGGGGTCTTGGGTTATGTATTTGGAGTATATGGGAGCGCTGGTACCACCCGACGGTCCATTGATACGCCTTCTGTCTGAATTCATGGTGAAATGGGTCGTGAGAGCTGTGGTTCAAGCATTATCTGCTATGGTGTTGACGCTGGAATATTTACTTTTCGGTATAGCTCTAAGCTTGATGCGGCTTAGGCACGGTGAAAGGATTTTCCGCGCTGAACCACTACAGAAATAAAAATTCCAGACTTGAGCTTCTTCTTCTCCCCTCCACAACAAAACCAACACCACCAACATTTGGGAATCGACCTCAATGCCTCTTGATATGTCTCAAGATATATCTGCCAGCAGTATGGCTATGTCTCTACGAGTACATGAATTGCTATGCCACTTGCGCATTCAGCTACTAATATAAAGAGGTATGCAAGAATTTTTTCCTTCCCTCGGTCCCCCACATTGCTCCTGATGATTTATTTTACCCAAGTTCGTCGGCGATTACCTGAGCCATTGAACAACATGCATCACCATCTGAAGCATCTTCTTGTCCTCCTTTGCTATTGATCATTTGGAGGCAAAAAGACTAACCTGAAAACCAGACAGGGATTTCAATCGCCCGAGTGAATTCACCCCTACAAGGAGCAAAGAGCAAACTCTGCCATACCACCCACAAGGAATGGCAATATGCCTGCAGCGACGTACCTTCACATCCAAAGGCATGAGCTAGATGTTGGAAGGTCTCGTTGCGGGCACAATAACTTTGGGTAAGCAACCACATCTCTTTCAATACTTCCACACAACCTTTCATGATGAGAAACATAAATCAGTTCTGCTTCTGAACACCTGATGATAACCCATAATACCAAAATTTTCTGAACTTAACAAATCAATCCAAATCATCTTTGCCATTACAGCAAAAACAAATTGGCTAATGATTCTCAGCTTTAGGTACTCACGACCAACACACCAATTGTGATTCGAAAGCAAAGGTACGGCAGCTTATTTCTCTTCTCACAGCCCTTTCGCCCTGATGACAACAGCTTATCCATTCCATGACTGCGTCTTGGCCGAGCCACCCTCCCGCACCGGACTGGTCATTCATTTGATCGGGATGATAGGTTGTGGAGTGCGTGTCTTCAGTGCTTCTGCGCTCTGCATTGCGTCTTGTAGTGTAGAGTACAGAGGCCGGCTGGGGTGCCTGAGTAAACTGGCTTATCTGAGCAACTTCCATTCGCATTCAATACTTTGGACTTTGTTATGTTGCCAATGCTAACAAGTTCAACAGGATTCTCATGTCCGCTTCTTCCTTTTCGGTCCTGATGTCGGGATTAACATGAAGACGTAGTCCTGTACTCAAGAGTTGCCTGAGTACACAAATATAATCATATCAATCTACAAACATAATGCAACCTTTCGCATACCTGTCCTAGTGTTTCCGTGAACTTTCCCCTCAAGTGATTGGCCTCCTCAATTCAAGCCGTGTGATCTCCTCACTTTTCCCATGTCAACCTCGCCGTCAAGCAAGACACTAAAGAGCTCCAAGCCAGGGAACAAATTTCACAACACATTATCTTGTCAAAAGTGTTCCAGAATCCATCCTGATAGTAAGTAATACCTCCCGTCTGATCGTCCATGCGAGCGCTCTGGGGTCGAATTCCATATCAACCTTCCAGATACGATGAACAATAAACAATGAGCAATTCGTGCCATGCTAAAGGTGCTATCTCAACAGTCGAAGACCACTTCCCGAAGGCACTTCAACTCACTGTTGTCCAATACATTACAAGTCCGTGGTCTGAATCCAAGTGGATGAAGAGCTTTCCTAGGTACCTATCGTCGTATGCGAACTCTTCCGCGTCGTGCTCCTCAAGCGATCTCTTCTTTCAGACTTGAAGCTGTCGGGCGGGGTCTTCGAAGATTCTTTGCGTTCCTTGTCCACCCGTTGCGATATTTCAAACTGTGATGGTTCTCCGGCAGGTGTCTTCCGCAGATAGTAGCTCCGCCCCGGCTGCTGTACAATATAATATCTCATCATTCCCTTGCATAAGCCAGCCATATAATACCAAGGTATAACATGACCTATCTCCCTTAAGCCGTACACTAACTAAGATCGCTTACTGCAGTGGAAAGCCTTACCTTGATTTTCTTTGCCAAAGCAAGTGCCGTTGCGTTGCATTCCACTTTGCGAGCTCGAGCCTCGATGTGGCTTTTCTCGGCCTTCTGATGAAGCTGTGCCAATTCGATAATTCTCTGTATTACTTGATGATATCAGAGTGTACTTGATGATATCAGAAGGTGGGGTTTCCTGCGGCTATCCCCCAACAACGCATCGAGGGTGGGCGTACTACAGGAAGTGGCGGTATTTGTAGCACCTGTCAAGTGACGAGGATCTCGCAGCTCAGGGATGAAGAACATTGTACCCGTGGGCACACTGACGAGTAGGCAAGTTTTTAAAATATCCAATTGGTATTTACTAAGTGGGTAGATACCTAGGGTTTGTTCGTAGTAAGTGACATAGGTGAATCGGTAAGCTGCCGTTTGGTGTTACTTGTGAGTATATCGTGCTGATGCATGATTGTGCCATCTGTACAACTCCTTATCTTACAATGACCAGACTCAAGCCTCTGTATACCTGTCCAGACACCGGGGATTTGATATATAAACAGTATGGAAGAAAAAGTACTTTTCAAAGGCAACCGGCTTTAATCTCTTATTGTCAATTGCCACCAGAAAGGAAGGAGTTTGCATCTCTTTCATGTTACCATGTCTACTACCACCAAGCGCTTTCGAGAGGCTGTTCCGTATGCTTACAAGTACAGCAAGCCTGTCGATCCAAAGCTCTATGAGAATGATGATTTCCTCTTCAATGTACGCCCTAGGATCAGCATGTTTTCTCATTTGGTGGACGAGACTATGTTGAAATTTCATGATGAGTGGGCCTCTGTTCCAGAGAGTTCAATCAACAAAGAATCATACGGATTGATGAACGCGACTTCTGGAAGCCTTGCCTCGGTTTTCTTTCCAGAAACTACGAAAGGGAAGATGCCTGCAATTGCGTATTTCTGTGAACTTGCGGCCGTTCATGACGGTGTGTGGGAAACATGCATATTCATTGCTCCAGCTGACAATCGAAATGATAGATGTAGTGGATACGGTAAAGGACAATCGAAAGGTAAGGAATGACTTGTTTGAGAAATTGGCATATGCTGAATATTGACATGACGATTCTAGCAGACTGATAAAGGCTTGCCACTTCAAGAACCACGGAGGGCTGAAAGTAAGAATAACTCTTTAGGAATGATAGAGGCGCGTGCATTTTTCCAGGGTATCGAGGCGAAACTGGGAGACTTCTTTATCAAAGCATTGGAAAAATATTCGATTCGGCCTAGTGTACAGGCCAGAACAACATCCCACAGTACTGTCGACGAGTATCTGGCTGATCGATTGGAGGATTTTGGATGCTAGTTTGTTTCCCCGGGAGCTTGTACCTTGGTCTTGCTAAGAACTTCTTCCGTAGCTGCTGCAACGGGTGTATTTATGGTGGCATTGAGGTTCCTATCACTGATGAAGATGTCAGACCAGTTGTGGACGTGACGAATACGGGGTACTCTCTGATCATTCTCTGCAACGACTACTGGTCATGGGAAAAGGAGGTCCGACAAATGGGTGGAGATGAGAAAGAATCCTACTGCTCGAACGCTGTATGGGTCTTGATGAAAAACAACAACGTTGATGCCAATGAAGCAAAAAGGTTATTGAAGCTCGATATGGCGGACCGCCAGCAACGGTATGACCAAGCTTTGAATCAGCTACTGGCAGACCTGCCCATGGATTCTGTCTTCGTGCGGTGGTTCGGCCTCCTCGACTTGGCAATTGGCGGGAATGCTTTGTGGTCCATGACTGCGCCTCGATATCATAAGAATGCAACCACACCGCAGGGGCTGACGAAGAAGTCTATGGATTGCTTTGATTCGGAAAACCAACTTTCGGCTTGTGACAATGCTCTTGAAGGGTCAATGCATCCCAATAACGGATCAGTGCCGACAGAAGCTTCCAATATGCCTAGTTACGACTCTATTTCACAAGGTTTGGCGGCAAGTACCACTCAGGAGCGTGACTACCAAAGTCCAAATCATAGCCAGCCACTTGAAAACGGGACCAGCCAAACTAAGGAAGCAGAGAACATAGATGCATTGAAACCCCAAGACTCGCAAATTGCTCAAGAAACAGGCCTGGCAGATGCATTTGAAATTGGGGCACAGAAAGAGGCGACTACTCCTATTTCGATACGAGAACCGACGACGTTCCCCGATGACAAGGTATGGCAAACGTGATTTCCAACAGTGGAGTTCGCTGACAGGTGACAGCTGGTTCTCGAGCCATACAACTATCTTAGTTCCCTAGATGGAAAGGGGTTCAGGAACCAACTTTTGAACGCACTCGACGCTTGGTTCGCAGTGCCAACGACATCACTCAATATTATCCGCAGCACAATCAGCATTCTCAACAACATATCTCTGATGTAAGCCCCTGCACTATATACAACACACGTACGTACAAACTGATAGAGCTGTACAGGCTAGATGACATTGAAGACAATTCACCAATGCGCCGAGGAAGTCCAGCTACTCACAGGATCTTCGGTGAAGGCCAAACCATCAACTCAGCCAACTTCATGTACGTGAAATGCCTCGAAGACCTTATGAAACTCTCGAGTAGTTGTCTTGCCACTTCTTTCGGTAAGCTCTGATCCAGCTGCGCACCGCAGCCCGCTAATGCTCTGCGGAGTAGAGCACCGAGGCTGATCAAAACATGGCTGTATTTTATGAAAAATACGGTAAAAAAACGTGTATATTATGATAGATACAGTATCATATAATAGGGTAGTAATTTAGTGACGATAATTAGCTCTAGATTAGGCTGGATTTAGGGGTATTAGGCTTAAATTAAGGGGGTTTATTTATTAATACCTGAGAAGTTAGGTATTAATGCGCTTTCAAATCACTTTTTCTACCATTTTAAGGTGTTGATACCTAAGATTTTAGGTATAAGTATGCTTTTTGATCACTTTTTAATTATTTTAAAGTGCTTAGAATTATTATTTAAGAGCATCTAACTACATATACCTAATCTATTAGGTATCTAGTATCTTATCCCTAGGTTATAGTTCCCTAGCATCTTTAATATTATTATTATCTCCCTTATTATCATCTTCTAAGGCTAATTCCTTATAGTAGACCTACTTAGCTTAAGGGAGATTAACTAGCTATTAATTTACTACTACTTCTACCTATATCTTATCCTTATTCCTATCTATTATATGCTAATTCATATAGATATAAATTAGCTTATTAACCTTCTCTAGTACTAGGCTGCCGCATAGCTTTATATAGATGAGATTTATAATCAAGAAGGAGCGTTTAAAAGGGATAGAGTTATAGATAAGGTTAAAGATTTAAATAGCTAGAGTAGCTAATTTAATATAATTAGCATATAAAGATAGCTAGTAGATTATAGGATTATCTTTCGAGGCCTAGCTGATATTAGTATGATAAAAGCTACCTCTATAAGTATAGAAAAGAGTAAAGGATTCTATAAACTTAGCTTAATCTATACTAGGCTTAAGATATAATAGTAACTATTATATAACCTCTAATCTTTCTAGGTCTTATAGAGGTTTATCTAAAGTAATAGGGTCTAGCTAATATGAGGCGTAATAAAGTAGTATTAATTATATGTTTTTACGCTTAAAGAAGGGACTATTTAGAGCTAGGAAGTTTGATAGATTAGGAATTAAAGGGAGGAGTTATTATAGTTAAGCCTTAATTGCCTCCTATTATGAGCGTATATAAGCAATTATAGAGAGAGAGCTTTTAGAGGTCTTTTAAGCTTTATAGATTAGGCGAAAGATCTATTTTAGATTATTAATATTATTCTAGAACTCGCAATTAATAATAGCTTCCTTAACTCCTTTTACCTTTATCTCTACTTAGGGATCTCTAGCCTACGATTTAAGAGCGTCCTTACTATTAAAAATAGTAAGGATAAGACTATATTATAAGCCCTAACGCGTAATCATAGAGAGAAGAAGAGCTTATCATTTACTATAAAGTATCTACTAAACTGTCTATAGAATGTTATATTGTTTAATTACTTTTTAGAAGGTAATAGCAATCTTTTAAGCCTTTATAATAGTAGTTTTAATAAAGGGAACTATCTAAATAAAGTCTTTAATAAGCAATCAAAGACTATAAGACTTATAGGAAATTATAAAGATATATTTAAGCGCTTATTTATTCTCTAGACATTGCTATATCTTCCTTATCATTATATAAATATCTATAGCAATTCCTAAAACCTTCGCCTAATTATTACTAAGCTATTAACTAATCTATTAAAAAACCTATTATATAAAGAAGGTAGAATCAAGTATAGCAGCTAGAGCATTATAGTTTATAAGGAAGAAGGAGCTAATATTAAGGATTATAATAGAGAGGTTAATAATTCAATTAGAGTTAATATTAGTTGATTTATTAAGAATAAAGTAATATTTTTTATACTAAGCAAGAGAGGTATCAATCTTGCTTTTAACCTTATTATAGATCTTATCTAGTAGAGTACTACTAATTTGTTTAGGAGGGGGAGATTAATAAGTATTACCTAATAATAATTAGATAAAATTATATATATAAGACTTGTGAAATAGACTAAATAGTCAAGTACCTATAATGATTGCTTTTATAGCCTTCTTATCTAAGAGCTTCTTCTATAAGGGAGTAATAATAGATATAAAAAGAGTAGGTTAAGTAGCTAAGAGAGATTAAGCTATAAAAGTAATATTATTATCTTGATTTAAGGCTCTTATTTTATCAAGATAAGGCTAGCATTAAATAAGGTATTAGAATTAGCAGGTCACACTCTAGGCTATCATTTGCTAATAGTTTATATATTAGTAGCATCCTTATTAATACTTAGGAGAGTTATAAGTGTAGAATTCAGGTGCTATAAGCCTTTTCTTATTAGCTAGGAGAGGCATTATGATTGATTTAATAGTATTATAGAAGGTAAGTTTAATATTATTAAACGAAGGATTTTCAGATTGTGGGGCTTGGCACGTCCATTTCAGGCTAGCCCTACTATATTAGGCTTAGTCTCATGTCATATGATTTTTTTAAAAGCCTGTATATATCCTTATTAAATACATTAATACAGGAAACATACCTGTTTTTAATGATAAATACGTATTTATCGATGCCCTACTGCGGAGAGGAATTGAAGATCTTGCACATCGGTCAACAACTCGATTTGCACTGGACCTATCATTGCAGCGTCCCAAGTGAGCAGGAGTACTTCAACCAAGCTGAACAGAGTAAGTGTAGGATCAATTGTACGCGTAGAAAACGCACTTTTTGGAATTGCTTAGAGACGACTATACGTGATCAGAAGCTAACATCTTCGTATAGAAACGGGCACTCTATTCCGGCTTGCAGGAAAGCTGATGCGAGCTGAAAGTAGCAATGAGGAAGTCGACCATGCGACTAACAGCAAGATTGACGAGTTTATGATGCTCCTTGGACGACACTAGTAAGCATCGAATATACATCCCTAGCCCTCCCTCGCCTCTATCCCAAGAACGATGGGGAGGGGGAAACCTCGCATACTGATCTCCTGCACAGCCAAATCCGAGACGATTATATGGATCTTATTTCAACTGAAGGATCACACAATGACTTAGACCAAGGCAACTACTCACTCCCACTGATCCACGCTCTGCAGCAAGAGCAAGAGCAAGGCAGTTCCCAACTCCGCAGCATCCTCCGAGCGCGGAGACTCGAGAATGGCATGTCTTCTGACATGAAGGACCTTGTGGTCGGTATTCTTGAGAACAGAGGAAGTTTGAAATACACGAAAGATGTGCTGGGACGGCAGATCACTGAGCTTTTTGGGAAACTGGAGGATATTGAGGTGGTTTTTGGGGAGAAGAACTGGATTATCCGCTTGGGTCTTTTGCGGCTGAAGCTGTGAGGTGAGAGAATGAGAAGATGGTGTGGAAGGTAAGGGGGTTGATCAGGGATAATGGTAGAGGATAGACTGAGCATTGTACCACCTTTCTACATATATCAAACTTACGAGCAAGAGCCGGTCACTATAAGAACTATTTACTTTCCTTTGGTTTCGGATCCATTCCTCTACGTTATAACCCTATACTTGAACACCTACTCATCCCATTCATCCAATCCTCTAAAAGTCCAAGGAAGCTCCCAGTTCCAAATTCCCACTTTCCAACCACCCACACTCTTACCCGCAACTACCCACAACCATGCCTTAAAACATCCAACCAAAAGTCCAACCTAACATCCTCTACATCTGCATCAAAAACCTAGACACCACATCCCCTTCCTCTCTCTCCTCCCCACCCCCTCCTTTCATCTCAGGCCCTGCTCTTACTTCAACTCTTCCTCTCTCTCAATACCCTCAATTCCCAATTCCCCTTTCTCTTCCAAAGCAAAATAGAGAGAAATTACCCCCAAAAGAAAACTAAAAATAAACCACCTATAATAAACAACCAAAGCAAAAGCGTGACGAAGCTAAACAACCTAGAGAACGAAAAAGAGGAGGAGAAGGAAGGAGAAAGAGAAGAAAGGTAAGAAGGAACAAGCAAGGGAAAGAGAGAGAGGAAGAGAGAGAGGACGTGAAAGTGGAAGGTATGATTCCTCTCTTGGATCAGGGAGATGTCCCTTTATGAAACAGAAAACCAGCAGCTAGAGATGAAGCGGCATCGGCATATATCATGCAGGAGGAAGGTGAGGTTAACAGAGACGACGTGTAAACTCAATACAAAGACCTCGAGAACTAGGATACGGAACAGGAAGATTCATACTAATAAGATATCATCCATTCTTGTATGTACCCGTTCATAACCATCTGTCCCATCCCATGCCTTCATATGTAGGTTTTTCGCCCCCCACAAAATATACATACTTTTACAAAAAAAGCCCAGGCGAATCCAAGCTTGCTATTCATTTCATTTATCCGTAAAGCGTGGCTCACCCTATGCATGCGTGCTCCTTGAACGCCCAGAATCCCATATATCCACCGCCAACACCCCAACCCAACTCTCCTTCCCTCCCCTCTCATGTCATCTAGGGCACGAATATCCTCGAGAAGCTAGCAACGTCCCGCCGACAACAGACACACTTGTCGTAGTTATTCATCGCAAGCGAAACCCTACAATCGTCACAGAGACTTAGACACCTGCACGGCCACACAATGATACTTCTTGGATTGGACTGGCACACCACGCACATGGGTCCGCCTTCGCCCATTCCTGATGCGCCTTTGCTCCAGTCCATTACCTGCCCTCCCACACCCGCTGTAGAAGTTGCAGCCGATGTGGCGCGGCGGGTAAGGATTAGGTGTTCGAGGATTTGCGCCTCTTCGTCAGAGGTAAGAGGAGAGGATGACGAAGCAAGGTGTGGCGGGCGGTGGAGAAGTGTCGAGGTTAGTACTCTTGCCCGCTGCCGTTGCGTGAGCGTTGCATAGCGGGAGCGTGTCATGATTTGCTCGCTTCCGAGATGTGCAGCTAAGGCTTGAGCTTCTGCGCGCTGTTCAGGAGTTTGAGGATGTAGCAATTTTGCGAGGTCGCTCGCATTAAGTGGTGTATCATTCATGGGTGTGTCTTCACGGAAGAACTGGGGGTGAGTCTGAGTAGGTGTTCGACGACCATCGTCATCTGATTCCCAGTCTTGATCGTCGTTGGAGGCGGTTGTGGAGAAAGAGACAACGCTGGTGGTGTCATCGTCGATCTCGTTTTCGGAAGGATTGAAGGTTCCGCTACTATCATCTCCACCCCACCAACCACCGTTGAGCCACCATCCGTAGAGGTGCGATTCTAGCTTGCTTTCGTCTGTGTATCCTTGAGTATCTGTGAGTCGATTCCTCATCTCGGCCTCTACGTCGACATGCTCGTCTTTTGGCAATGTCAACTCACCATCAGATCTCAACAGCCAGAATTGTAACGAATCAGGCTCGGTCCTCTCTGGTTGGGGAACTTCGGCAGGGGATGATGACTTCGGTCTCCTAGATAGCCAGAGAAGAAAAGCTGGTCGGCTCCGCAGTCCAACTTTTGCCATAAGCTTGAGAGCAAGGAAAGCGTACCAGCTAGCCATCAGTCTAGTGATACCGAAGAAGAACTCCACTGCCATGATCCATCTCCCACTTCTCTCTGCTGCACCAATACCATCTCTGATACCTCTGTCTCTTCCCTTCATAGTGGCTCTCTTTTTCGTTGTCATTTCTCGAGCATAGCCGCTGGAAGAATTTCGAAGCAGGTCCATGGGTTGGTCCTTTGCTGGAACAAGTCCCACACTATCAGACAAGCCATCACTGAAATTTGAATCAGGAGCATGGGATCTAAAACTTGGACCAAGCCATTGGACTCCAATTGCTTCGATCTCTTGTAGACGCTCCTCCTCCAGCCACGTCCTTTGCTTGATGTTGACACTACGGCTTTCATTGAGATACACAGCTTCACTTGCCATAGTCAGAACGCTAAAGCCAGTTCTTAACAAAGCTGTGTAAAAGTCCATGTGCATAGTGATCCTAATGCTGGACAATGGGACATTGGCCTGCATATTGTGGTGTGCGTTTCGAAGCCTCTGAATGAATGATGCATTTTGAGCAGCAGTGTCGAGCTCAGATACGCCATCACGACTGCTTGGCGGAGCAAGTGCTGAGAGGACCAACGCAGCTCCGTAAATTAGCATGCAACAAATAATACCACAGAGCACCAGAACATGCGGAATGAACCCCACGATACAAACAGTCGGGAATCGTAGCAAGGATTGGTCCAATATATCGTCAACGTCAAAAGTAATAATACTCAAACCAATGGCTGACATGAATGCCATTCCCCAGAATCCAGTGTTGAGAAGTCGTAAGCGTCCCTGAAAGTTAAAGATTGCAAGAACGTGACTGGTCAAGTGGTTCATTGCGGAGAGGAAACCAACCAGAAGAACTTCCGGGGTAGTGTTGACTCTCTTCATAATCATGGTCCTGGTAATGGCAATTTCCTGTGCCTCCTCCGAGGACGTGGTGTTTGTCCAAGCCTTGATCTTCCTCGTACCACCAAAAGATCCAAATCCCAGCTGACTCCCAACAGCAGCTTCGGCCTCCGCGAAAGCCAAAGAATGCTCGAAGATACTCATACCAGTCTCAGCAGCGACCAGACGCCCCTGAGCAGCACAAGAGATGGCCTCAACGAGCTGACTAAAACAAAAGGTCTGGAACAGCGGATAAAGAAGAGACAGCGATCCAGACAGTTCTGCTGGCGGCATCTCCTTCCTGGGCGTCGACAGAGCCACCTCCTCATCATACTCGGGCGGAATCATCTTCACAGCGAAACAAGCCTGCTCATCGCTTCCTCCAAACAAAAGCCCCCGACTAAGCGTATGCAGCACGCCCCCGTTCTGCGTATACATCAGCTCCGAATGCTTTGACGCATTGCCCCACCTCAGCATCGAGAAATCCGGCGACGTCTGGCACTGTATACTCTGCAAAGCATACCTAGCCTGGAACGCCAGCAACACAATCGGTATAATGCGTACCCCGAGCCGAACCTTCCAAGGCAGGACCAGGTTTCTTCTCGTGGAAGCATAGATATTGGTCCGATTAAGAACAATAGCCATAACCACGCACAAAATAGCCCACCGCGACGTCATATAACTAAACACATTCCCAAAACTCCTCGCGCTCTCCAGCGAGAACCGACTCGCCAGCCCAATGGCCTGCTCATCCGTATCAACTAGTATCTCCGTCGCGGACTGTGCTATCTCTCTCGCGGACGCTGCGGCTGTCGTAGCTGCTTCGACGAAGTTCCCACCGCCCCCTGTGGCATCGGGAATGATGCGCTGCCCCATCCGTACTCCGAAGATATTATCGACGTCGAGGAAGGAACCTATTTTCATGAACATGCGTGGACCGGCGAGGGCGAGGTCTTTGGCTGAGGGCACGTATTGGGTTGCGTTGAAGGCAGCTGTCCAGTTTGTGGTCCAGAAACCCCCTCCCGCGGTATCGAATGTTGATGCGGCTGCCATGATTGCGTTGGCATATGGTTGATCAATCAATCGACGTTCAGTCAGTTCAACCGTTGGCGGCGGTATTGATTGGGAACAAGCGGATCATGGAAATGATGGGTTTTGTGAAGGCATCCCAAGCTTGGGGTAACTTTCAGACGTATGACTTGTTGCCCATGATACGATCGATTCCTCTGTTTGCGGTGGTTCTTAGTTTCGCAGACTGATGTTGTGGTGTTATTGACTTGTATGGCAGTCTGCATCCAGCCGGTTTATTTCCCCACGTCTTGTTATCGGCCCGCATGCTCCGAGGTCGACTAGCGATCAAGGGAAGCACAGCACATGATATATTTTACGTATATTTTATTGCTTCAGTTAAGATTAACACATACCAGGTATAAAGTATAACTTTTGGATAGTTATGTTCACCAACATGAAGGAGTTAAGAGTGGATTGAAAAATGTCTCACAAGTATGGTTCCCGGAATAAGTCATGTTTTGAGGAACAATATCATGTTTGAAGATTCATTTCATATCATTCTTTCATCTCTCGAGCTATACAGTACATCACATCTTTTACATACCTGCCCACTCTATACAAAACGTTCTGACACTGTCCCCTTCAGATTCCGACTCTTTATCTTTGCCCCCAATCAAGAACCCTTTCTTAACAGCAGTACCCAACCGACCACCGCCAATCAGGTCCAGAACAGGTATCTCTTGATCCCACTCAAAGCCCGTAGCAATGAAATGACTGTGGAACCGGAGAGGATCTCCAGGATAGACATTGTAATCGCCGCCAAATCTTAACCCAGGCATTATGTAGTAGCCGCGGCTGTGTAAATGTGAGAATAATGGATATGAACAGGATACAGGTGGGTCTGGGTGCTGGAGCGGGTTTTCTGGGAGAGATGAAGGACTGTAACTTGTAGTGGGAGTGACGAAGTAAGGGTTGAGTGCGCTAGATGTCTCTGGTGAGGGAGGACGCTCATTGTTGAAGAGGGACTCTCCCGATTCTGAAGCATCCTCAAAGAACTTGCCCACTCTTTCCGAGCTTGAAGTGACCGTAGTCTCAACATCAATGCTCTTCTCAGTGCTAATGCTTTTGTTCTGTGCTCGCAGCACGGCTTGCTTCGCGAGGGCTTTCTTGGTTTTCTCCTTTGCCGCAGCGTCTGTCGCTTTGCGTGCCTGTAGACCTTCCGACCTAAGGGAATCCAAATACTTTCTCCTATCCTCGCCTTGAAGAGTACTGAATCGCTCCTTGTGCCAAGCTGTGTCATCCACGATGTATGCAGCCTCCTTTGCTACAAGAAGTTTGACTTCCTCTGGTATAAGCTCGAGGGGTAGGCCGAGGAATACGTTCTGCTGTGGGGCCTGCGGGATGCCACCAATGAGGACCCCGCAGATATTGTGAGTCCTGCGAAGGTAAGTCACGACATTGATGTCGAATAGCAAATACCGGCCAGAGACCAGGGAAATGGGAATCGGCTCGGAAACCGAGTCAATTGACTGTGTCATGACAGCACGCCTGGGAATAAAAACTAATGTAACGCAAGTCAGTCAAGAGTCATATTGAGGCTGAAGAATGCAATTGGGAGCAAGTGTTGCGATGATCATGAATTAAAACATATTTGATATAGACATCATATCCAGAACTCAACTGGTTGTCAGGGGATTGACAGATCGGTTTTGTAATCATATCGAATAGGAGAGAGGGTTTGAAGGAGATCTTGAACATACCAGTGCTTCGTACGGGTGTTGTCGTATATTATTGTATTGTGGTGGGAAGAAGAAGAACAATATGGTGGGAAGCTTTGAAGTTATATTTTTTCGCAAGCTCGCTTGTGATTAGCGTTGGGGCCGCGCCAATCCCCTTTAGGACAGCTTAGCTTTGCTTACCTACACATCATAGCTCTTCAGACTTCACCCATCTATCAAAAGTCTCCGGGTCTTCCATTTATTAAATTGCAAAGAAAGTGTGACTATCAATCGAAATCTACTGAGTCTGACACCAAGAGGGAGGGTACACAAAAGTCATAGCAAGAAGAAATACGATTCGGAGCTTGTATGATTCAAGAGGCCTTGACATCCGAAAGTAGCCTATCTCTGATTGAATAAACTTCAGAGGTCTCTGTTTGACCCACTCAAAGTACGTTGTCAAGAGGGCAAGTTTATAACCAGGATGCCATCGCTCATTCTCCTCGCTGTCCTGATTTCCGTCCCTCTCGTTCTCTTCATAGGCATGTATCCTCCTTCCGCTTTACTTCTATCATTAACAATATTCAGCCTGGCTTATTCTCTCCTCCTGTCTTGGAGATGAGTTTCGTCTATGGATCTCTGGCATCTCCATGAATCCCCGAGAAGCACTATTTGACCATAATTACCTGCGAGGGGTTACTTCCAATGGTCAAGGAACGTGGAATCAGATTGAGATGGATGATATGTTGGGTGAAAGCCCCAGAAGCTCTACTGATTACCATCACTCATGATGGACGTTATGCCGTTTGATGCTGCCAACGAAGCCTGGCAGCATATCTTCTCTTTCCACAGGGTCTATCCCCAAATACATATTTTCCAACAACACCGGACTCCGATGAAGATAGCCCTAAACCTTCAATTCAAAACTCAATATCAGCCTTCGTCGCCTTCCCACCTCCTTCCACTTCAATTCCTCCTGGATTCTGCCCCTCCTGGTCTCCATCAACAGGCGGCAGACTGTACGGCCTAACAACCAGCCCCTTCCTCCTCCCTAACACAAAACTTAAATCATCCCCTCCACCTACGCCTCCCATCAAGCAGTGGATGTTCAACATGCCCTGCGCTGGCTCCTCTTGTCCAGGCACCGCCTTTACTTGTAGACTACTCGACGGGAATGGCGCTAGTTCTATCACGCTGTCCGACAGCAACTCGATCCAGCGCGTAAGTCCTGTTGAACGAGGGAACAGGGAGAGGGGGAATGTTATGAGCGCTGATGTTGTGGTGGGGTGTGCACGTAGGAGTGCGCGGAGGCTGTGCAGGAATTGTAGGACGTGTTCTGGGCAGGAGGCGTGCGAAGGGTAGAGTGCTGGACTTAGGAGAGAGGGTATGATTATTCGGTGGATTGTCGTTGGTGGGGAGGAGGCAAGCTGTCTTTCGAGATACGTCAGGAACTTTGTAAATGGTGACACCGAGGGGTCTGTGGGTTTGAAAGATAGGTCGGGTTGTGTCGAAAGGGGTGAAAAGTGGATGTTTGAAGGGGAAGGGAGGATGAGGCGTTTGGAAAGGTCGAAGGTGTGGCAAAATGTCGATGTAGTAGCTGTTTTCTCTGTTCAAGGGAATCAGCAATCTATACACATATCATTCAGGTGAACATGTATTATTTATATGTACAAAAGCAAACAGATTCCACGCACCTCTTCCACTTGTCCCAAACTCCCCAAGCCTCTCATACCTCCAAGCAATTTTCATCCTTTCCTCCCTCTCCCTCCCAATCCCATCCACCTTCGCAACCTCCTTCTTCGGCTTCTCCTCATTCAACCCCGGCAGCTCTCTGCCCCATGCCTCACCTACACCAAGTACATGAACTGTGTGTCCTTGCACGACCCCTTCAGCTGCATAATATCTTAGTACTGCCCCGCCGAAATCAGTAGTCCCTTGTTCTTCAATCAAAAGCGAGGACCCAAGGACAAGTCCACTATGTCCACCGAAAAGGGAATCGAGAGATGATGTCCCGGTACTGGTCGTAGGCGTGCCAGTGAGGGGTGATGGTCGCGTGCCTTTTGCTTGTTCTTTTGCTGCTGCTGTAGGGAGCGAAGAACTTCCGCTTGGAGTTGTACTCCCAGCTTGCGGTAGCACGACACCTCTCTTACGGAACGCCATTATGCTGGTGGTGAAATAAAGTGACTGAAGCGCAGAGCAGAAATATAAATTTCACAAGTAGAGCCTGGTGCACGGACATAAAATAGTGGTCCAATGAGAAATAAGCTCAGCCTTGTCGCTTGAACAACTTCAATTTTTTGAATTGAAGCTCCCCCTCCTTTATCGCGCAATCTCTATTCTTTCAAGTCCACAGCCCATCCCAAACAACCTCACAAAACCAAAGTCTACATCTCTCCCAGATACTCACAACCCCAACCGCCAAAAATGGCAACAACAACAGACACCCAACTCCTCGAGGAAAACCTCACCATAACCACGCTCGACACCTCCAAATACGACCGCGTCTCGCGCCTGGGCGCCACCTCGCAAGACTCCCTCACCATCATGACACTCGACATCAACCATGATCTATTCCCCGTCTCCATCGGCGAATCCTTGCACATGGTTCTTGCGAGTAGTCTGTCCCTAGACGGCAGCAAGGATGATGCGCGCGGATGGAGGGATCTTGGCGGGGAGGCGAGTCTGGCGGATATGTTTGATTATGTATGCCATGGCAAGATCTACAAGTTTGAGGATGGGGAAGGGGGCGATACGATGTAAGTGGATTCTTTGCGAGTTGGGACGGGAGGGTGTAGAAGAGTTCAGGCTAATTGGTTCCACAGAAAGGCGTATATCTCGTTTGGGGGCCTTTTAATGGCGCTGGAGGGACCGTATAAGAAGCTCACGCCGCTGAGGGTCGACTACGTTTATCTGCTTTTGAAGAAGTGAGTGTGGGGGAAATGGGGTATTTGGCTGGACATTTCGACGCCGAGAAACGTAGACTGGGGGGGAACTGTTCTTTTTCTGCAACGGTGTTTGCATAAGCTGGTTGGGTTTACCGGTGTGGAATGGAGGGCGTTATGGATATGAAAAGCGCATGCAAGATACCATTTAATGGACATTCTAGATTCGGATCAAAGAGCATAATGAAAACATCCTGCAAGCTGCAAGACTTGTGTCAAGTTCCCATAGAGTTTACTGCTTGTTTGGTTTACTTCCACTTAAAGATACAATTCAATGGTGAACATTATCTGTGTCCGACTTGTTCAAAGAGAGTGTTAAGAGACTCGCAAGATTGACTCATTACACTACAGTTTGGAAACGCTAGCACCTACCTTATTACCGTCAAGATTACTTCTACACGATATGCCGTGTTCGCAATTACTGCCTCTACTGTCAAAATATCTCTACTTTACATCTTCCTGAAAGTTCATCCCAATTTGCTCTAAGTAGCTAGGTAGTTTTGCTCGTCGATTTTAAATCTACCTGCAATTACCACGCATCATACCTACAACATTTCCCATACGTCAAGATATGCCTTTCCACCAGTAATCCCAGTCCCCTTTTCTTTGTTTTATAGATATTTAGACACGCACCCTGCACCTTGCAATAAAGACTGTCCTACCAAAGTCGCATAACCAAGCCCCCAAGCGTTAGTCTATTATTGAAGCTTTGTATACTGCTCTCACAGTACTCATATAGTCAAGACATTTCCAAAGTCTCTCTTGTGTCAAACATCGCTCACCTGAACTAAAAAGGGCAGGGCGGCGGGCAATAATTCAAAAGAAAGCTAGACAATGGACGGACGGGAAGAACGAAAATATAGTGCCCTGAATAGATATGATTTCCTTTTTCCCTCAAAGCCAATAGCTTTTGAATAAATACAGGACAGGAGACATCTAATCAAGTAAAGTCATAAACATAACCTCTTTTTGCTTCAAGGGTGGATCAGGAGTCTCATCTGTGCCACTCAAAGTTCAGTTTAATGAGATTTCGTCGCCCCTAAGATTAGCGAGGCGCGTAAATAGTAGTAAGAGCTTTTAGCAAATCTGGCAATTACCACATAGAACTATCCCAGCAACTTGCATCACAGCTAGGTATTGATTTAGTTTCGATTCGGGACTTGAGCCAAAGCATATGGACGAGAAAGGGATGGAATGGGATGCCAGGACTCGCTTAGCTTTAGGGGTAACCCAGGGCCCAGGCTGCCTTATGAAAATATTTTATGGTTTTCAGGTTGATAAGAACATCTCGACGCACTTGTATTTAAGATGTTGTCTCTGCTGAGGATCGAATGGTTATATCAACTCACTATGCGTGGAAACGGAATTTCTATTGGCTGTTTTCAAAATGCGCAAGTATCCTATGAAGAGGGCAACCTAGAGTACAGTAGTAACAAGCTAGGAACAAGGATATACTATGCAGACAGCGACAATCAACTCGAACTAGAAGCTTGTTTACAAATTCCAGCAGAATGCCTTTAGCCAACTATCCTACAACCATCTTTGATCTCACAGGGTAGAGAAACCACGCGCGTGGCCATAAAATCATGTACTACCCCGTGGTAGTGGATCCAATATCGCCCCATCGAATATTGGAGAAGACGACGTGAGTGTCAGGATGCTGAGACTCAATGCTAGACGGGGTGCCCGCTCCACTCGCGCAAGGTCCATTGGTGCCGGCGTCAAGCCAGGCCATCTCCTGACTAGCATCATTCCAGATACTCATCGCCAGCACCACTGAGAAGTACAAAGTCAGCTTGGTAGCAATTTGGCAACAACTCTACTTACTCCCGCGCCCAAGGGCATTGCCCATTCCTGTCAGACCAGTAGTCGACGAATCCGTGCCACAAGTGGATATCGTCCCGCCACCGTCAATTTGTCGCCCATTTTGTATGTACGAGCGTGTTATCTGCGTCAACGCCCCTCCGGTAGCCGCGAACTGCGTGGTAACTGTGAACGGCTGGCTCGTGTCGACCGTCAAACCGGGGCCCCAAAAGCTGTGCTGCCCGCTCGCGTAGGGGTTGTACCCGCATCCGCCACTGTCGCAGCTGTCTCCATCGCACGGATGGGGTGTCATGGCTGTGGCCTCAGAGTTGGCCTCGAGGACATCCATCTCGTTGCAGCATGAACCTTGGGGGCACTGTGCGTCGCAGTAGCCGGTACCTGCCGCTGCACCAGCACCACCCCCTCCGTCAGCCGCCATCTCTGAAAAATAAAGGGCGCCGTTTTCACCGCACGGGAGAGTCGAGTAGTCGACGTCCACTGAGAGCTCTTGGTTGAGGAGGCTCATTAAGACGTACTTGGAATCGGCGCCTAGAAGGTAAACGCGTGGGGACGCCGCGTTCAAGGTGCCGTTTGTTCTAACGTAGTGATACATGGTCAGGGCATCTCCCGAGGTAGAAACTCCCATAGCTGTGTAGTCGGCGGTCGTTCTTGAGCCGGCAGCATTCTGAGCGTACGTGGAGCCCTGGTCAAGCACGACGGAGGTGTTCTGCTGTAGACATCCTCCTGAGGTAGTGCATTTCCATGTCGGTAGTGACGGATAGGCTTCAGAGCTTTGGGCGACAGGCATTCTGGCTAGCAACGAAGCTATAAGGCTGATGGATGAGAGTTTAGAAGACATGCTTACTCAATTGTAAAGTCAGAAATTTGATGCTACAGTTGGGACAGTTGAGAACAGTAGAAGAGGAGAAAATTTTCACCTTTATATCTATTCGTTGGCTGCTTTTGATTAATCGGTAACCTGATATAGGCAATGTATAAAATTTGAAACCATATTGGCTTTTGACAGTCATGTGTTTAGGCGCGGAGTTTACTATGTCCCGGCCTAATAGCCTGGAACTATTCCCATGAAACCAGAGAGAGGTTCAGTTTGATTAAACTACAATCTGGCCTATGATCCATGCGCACTTGGCTCTACGACAATAAGCCCTAGCCCTAAATCAGGTTGTGCGGGGAGATTGCAAATACCCGGTCGACCGTAAGACAGCGCATACTTATTGAGTATGAGAAAAGAAGCCAAGAAGACAGTTGTACCCAAACGACAAACTTGTGACCAGTTCAAATGAACCCAGCACTACGGAGGCGCAGCTTCCAGGACTTCGGAGCACTGAACGAAGCTACACGTGGATTTTTAAGATCCCGAACAGGCGAAAAGCTTTGTTGCATGTTGCATGAAGAAAGGCAAATTGCTTGAGATTGATGAATGACATGGAGATGAAAGGGTTGGCGGGAGCTTTCTTTTTCGCTCAACTCATTGGTGGAATGTTCTCTACATAGGAAAACAAACCAGCAATAGTAGCGGAGATAAAGATGAGCATTAAGAGAAGTACGAAGTCAATGTGTTTGTGATTGTCTCTGGGCTTTAGGACATTTGAGCAAGCTTCGAACTTGAAGACATACTGTGCTGCACCATATCGCACCTCGGAAAATACCTAATGCCATCTACAAATGCCAGCTCATTCTCCATCGGAGCTCTGTAGATATGATTAAATACGAAGTGATGATGCTAGAATGTCTGCACAATCTCTCTCACCTTGAACGCTGGACTAGGAGGTGGTATAATTTTAGCATAGCATGAAAATTATAAGAAGCTAGCTTGAATTTGACAACGGGAACGTTAGCACTGAGAACAGCTAATGGAATAACAATACATCCAAAAGATAACTTTTGATGAAGATATAATGCAGTGAAGCGGTGCGAGATACAAGCTGGTGAAGTACCGGTAGACTTGTCCAGATCGGGAGTGGCAGAAAGCTCACCGCCCGAAGCTCCTCCTCGACTTCTCAATCCACAACTCCAACCCCACCACAACCACGAAATACAGCAACAATGGCTTCAGCAGCAGCATCCACCGGGCCCCCTCCAAGCGCAACGTACGTGTCATTGCACATCCGACACGTACAAACCCGTTGCATGTCAACTAACCTCTGCCCCCTAGTGTATACGCGCGCAACCTAGAAGAGCGCATCCAAGCCACGCAACTGATCGAGTCCCTGCGCGAGCTATTCTCCGAATACGGCACCATCATCGACATCGTGGCCAAGACGAACCTCAAAGCAAAGGGCCAGGCGTTTATCGTCTTCGATACCGTCGAGGGCGCGCAGAAGGCTATCGATGAGGTGCAGGGCTTTGAGCTGTTCGGCAAGGAGATGCAGCTTGCGTTTGCGAAGACGCGGAGCGACGCGACGGTGAAGAGACAGGGGAACGAGGAGGACTTTGAGAGTCATAAGCGGAGACGACTGGCGGAGAAGGGTATGTTCTTCTTTCCCCAGCATACAATATTCGAAATGGGTTCGATTGGAGTGGATTGGAATGGCACAAGAGGCTTTGGTTAGGCTAACTTGAAGATATCTATAGACAAGAAAAAGGCCGCCGAACAGGCAGAGTCCCAAAAACTCCTCAAGCGCCCCGGCCTCCCCGATCCAGCCGCTGCACCACGGCCCATCAAAAGCACGCGTGGCGCTGGCCTCAAGTCCTCGAATCCAGCTGGCGCGGCTGTCATTCCAGACGAATACTTGCCTCCTAACAAGATTCTCTTTGTGCAGAACTTGCCAGACGAGTATGATATCGATGCTCTGACTGCTATCTTTGGACGCTTTGAGGGTTTCAGGGAAGTCCGATTGGTGCCTGGTAGGAGAGGTATTGCGTTCGTGGAGTATGAGAGTGAGACGGGTGCGATTAGTGCGAAAGAGAATACGGCAGGTATGGCGTTGGGAGCTGAGAACCAGTTGATTAAGGTTACGTACCAAAGACAGTAGGTATTCAACTATTGCTAGGAGTCCAAAATGGAGGCTATTCAGTAGGCATAAAAGTAGCATCATGAATGTTTTCCCCTGATGTTTACACGCTAATACTACATGCTACTCAATGACAATGTGTACTCCGTCCCTGACTTTTAATGAGAAAGTCTCGCATGCCCCATTAGAAAATGACATCTGCATCTTCTGACTCGCCCAAGATATCACCCGTGCCTGCTTCGTTCTCTTTGTCACTACTGGTAGCTCCGCTCGCTGCCTCTGCTTTTTCTGCTGCTGCTAACTTCAGTCTCATTTCGGCGTCTTGGGCAGCCGTATCTCTTTGCTTCTTATTCTGGACCTGTAACGAGTTTAGACGTGCCGATGCATAGAAGGACTGGAAGCTTACCTTCTTTAGACGGAAAAACTCTTCTCTGTCCAGCTCATCCAATTCGGAATTGATGTCTGCGATACATTAGCTGGGGCTGGAATATCTGTATCAGAAGTTCCTACATTTGATAGTGTTCTCTGTTCTTGGGATGATCACATGCTCGCTGCTCTTGTCAGTGTGGGTTCTACATTCGCCGAAGGGGTACTGACATGGCGTTTACTACATTATTTGTTAGCAACCAAAATCAAATGATTAGAGCAGAATTCTTTACCTCTCCTGTTAACCACCTTGATGACCTCGTCCAAAATGACGAACGCAGTCTAACAAGTCAGCTCTGTCTCGTTAATGCGCTCCCATTCAAACGTACCTGCAAACTCGCAAGCTCAACCAAAGTCTCCACAGCCCTCGCATACGTCTCTCGACATCTCTGTACCTGCTGTCCACCTTTTCCTAGACCAGTCAAGCCAAAGTCGTTATTTCCATCCGTAGTATAGCTTTCGAAAGCTGGCAGAAATACACCAGAAACGTTCTCTTGCTTCGTTCGTACGCGGAATCGGGCTGACTTTGCGGATTCTTGGACCTGGTATCCGATATCTCCTCCCACTGCATAGGTGACTTCTGCCAACGAGAACGCTGCAATTTGCATCACTCTACCCATCTTACGTTTTGCTTCGTCGATCCGTCTAGTGATTTCTGTGGTTGCGTGAGATGAGAGAATTTGGACAACGGGATAGTGGTAAATTACCTCGGAAACGTCTGTAGTAAGTGGTATTAGCTTTGGGTGTTGTGGATGGAGGGGGAAATGGGTTTACTTGGTGAGAGCTTCACTCTTTCTCTTCAGCAGATCATGACCAGTCTGAGCGCCCTTGAGCTTCGACTTCATCAATCCCAAGGACTGACGGGTCGGGAAGACAGCCTCTCGATTCTAGGAGGGGGTTTAGCGTTGATTCCATGGTGGCATGGAGCTCGTTGTCTTACAGTAGCCCCGGACATCTCGACGTTGTTGTGGTGAAGACTTCAGGGGAAGTTGTGTGGGAGTTTCACACCGAGTTATCTTCAAGCAAGAAGGAGTGTTAATCGAGGAAAATCAAAGCTGGTAAATGGAACTATTTAGAGGATGCATTCGAGGGCAGTTGCACCACATGCACCGCACCTACGTCGAGCGGGGAGCTGTCCGCTAGCGCGATAGCCATCTTGAAGCCTTGCGATAGTCAGGCTCAAATCTGGATGAATCAAAACTCCACCTCTCCGCGACGCGCCTGAAGATTTGTTTAAAACATACATCAAATCGTCCCCATCAACCCCCTCCACGGTCTGATCGTCCTTTTCGCAGTAGGCAGAGAATGCCTGGTGAGCTTCTGCCCACAATGGCTGCTCCCGCCGTAGCCAAATCGAAGCTCTCGCGGGGAAAACCAGATTTATATTTGATTGTAGGCTGGCTGCCGACTCCAACAAATGGAAATCCGAAGCTAACTAGTTTTGCAGTCCGAAGAAGACACGATTTACGAGCAGGATATTCTGAGGGATCCGGGAAGCGTAAAGCCGTGGCTGGTGTACGTCGAGTTCAAGCTCCAACATGGAAGTGTTCACGAGCAGGCTTATGTACTCGAGAGGGCTTGTCGACAGCTCCCTCGGTCGTACAAGCTGTGGAAGATGGTAAGTTTATTTTGTGAGGTGTATTTTCGTAGCTGACTCTTGCTATAGTATCTATCGTTCCGAATGAAACACCTTGGAAAGTTGAATCCAGCCATCTTCGCAAAGGAATATGCGCGAGTTAACGCCCTCTTCGAGCGAGCCCTCATCTTACTCAATAAAATGCCGAGGATATGGGAAATGTATTTGTCATTCCTACTGCTTCAGCCAATCGTTACTCTCACTCGCCGAACCTTCGACCGAGCACTTCGCGCATTGCCCATCACTCAACACAATCGGATATGGGCGCTGTATCGACCATTCGCAAACTCTGCTTCTGGCCAGACAGCAATCAAAATATGGCGGCGATACATGCAAGTTCATCCTGAAGATGTCGAGGATTTCATCGAGCTGTTGATTGAGAATGGTCATTATACCGAGGCTGTGAAGAAATACATGCAGATTCTTAACAACCCCAAGTTCCGGAGTAAGAATGGCAAGGGACATTACCAGCTGTGGAGTGAGATGGTTGAGCTATTGGTGGACCACGCAAAAGAGGTGGATACTGGAGATGAGGCTGGAATAGACGCTGAAAGAATTGTCCGAAGCGGAATCGACAGATTTGCTGATCAGAGGGGCAAGCTATGGTCCGGTCTTGCGACGTATTGGATTACAAGGGGAAGTTTTGAGAGGGCGCGAGATATCTACGAAGAAGGCATCACAACTGTGATGACGGTTCGAGATTTCACACTCATTTTTGATTCCTATGTCGAATTCGAGGAAGCGATTACAGGGGCATTGATGGAAGAAGCCGCGATACGGTCGGAAAAGGGCATCGTAGACGAGAATGCCGATTTTGACTTGGACATCCGCATGATGAGGTTTGAGCAGCTGATGGATCGGCGGCCATTCTTAATCAATGATGTACTACTCCGGCAGAATCCGAACAACGTTTCGGAGTGGAACGTTAGGATCGGATTATGGGGTGACAACAAGCAGGAGGTTGTCAAGACGTACACCGACGCAATTGCAGCTGTACAACCGAAAAAGGCCGTGGGCCGATTCCACGAGTTATGGGCCAATTATGCCAAATTCTACGAGAAAGGTGGTGATATAAGGAATGCGAGAGTCATCATGGAGAAAGCTGTTAAAGTGCCATTCAAATCTGTAGCAGAGCTTGCAGACATGTGGATTGAGTGGGCTGAGATGGAGTTGAGGAACGAAAACTTTGACGACGCTGTGAAGATCATGGCGAAAGCTGTTCAAGCACCCAAACGATCGACCGTGGACTACTTTGACGAGACTCTCACACCTCAGCAACGAGTTCACAAGAGCTGGAAACTATGGAGTTTCTATGTTGATCTTGTTGAGAGCGTCAGCACTCTTGAACAGACCAAAAAGGTCTACGAACGGATATTCGAACTCCGAATCGCAACGCCCCAAACAGTCGTCAACTACGCCAATCTCCTCGAAGAAAACAAATACTTTGAAGAATCCTTCAAGATCTATGAGCGTGGTCTCGATCTATTCAGCTACCCGGTAGCCTTCGAACTCTGGAACCTCTACCTCACCAAAGCCGTCGATCGCAAGATCGGCATCGAACGCCTACGCGACCTCTTCGAACAATCGGTCGAAGACTGCCCTCCCAGATTCGCCAAAGTCCTATATCTAATGTACGGCAACCTAGAAGAAGAACGCGGCCTCGCCCGCCACGCCATGCGCATCTACGAGCGTGCCACCCGCGCCGTCTCAGACGAAGACCGCGCCGACATGTTCAACTTCTACATCACGAAATCAGCCTCCAACTTCGGTCTTCCATCTACACGCCCCATCTACGAGCGCGCCATCGCAGCTCTCCCCGACAAAGACGCCCGAGACATGTGTCTCAAATTCGCCGACATGGAGAAACGCCTGGGCGAAATCGACCGCGCGAGAGCCATCTACGGCCACGCGAGCCAGTTCTGCGACCCGCGGACTAGCCCGACGTTCTGGACCAAGTGGGAACAGTTCGAGGTGCAGCACGGGAACGAGGATACGTTCAAGGAGATGCTGCGTATCAAGAGGAGCGTGCAGGCGCAGTATAACACTGATGTTAATTTTATCGCTTCTCAGGCTTTGGCGAGACAGCAGCAGGCTGGTGGGGGTGAGGAGGATGATGTTGATGGCGATGGTGCGGATGCCATGGCGGCGTTGGAGAGGGAGGCGAGAGCACCGGTTGGATTCGTCGCTGCTAGCACCGGGCCGCAAATTGGCAATATCAATGGGGATGCTGCGGGAACTGTGGCAGCGAATCCGGATGCTATTGATGTGGACGACGATTGAGAATGGAGAAGTCGAGGTTGAGGTGAACGGGGGTGCATCATCACAGGCGTTCGGGTCATATATTGCATGGATGGCGTTATTTGCCACAGGATAGACTTCACTTTTGTCTCCTTGCTTGTATGCATGGTATCTGTATTTTCCTCATAGTACAAAAGCGCAACGCAACTTAACGCAGCGAGTATCCCTAATTTATGTTTGTGTTTGTGGGTGTGGGTGTGCGTGGCAAAAGTCATACTGTCTCCCTTTCCACTCCACTCCATCCCTTGGTGTCATATCAAAATGCCGCTTCATCACCCCCTCGAAAGTATTTCTCCAGCATAACAAATTTGTTCGTCCGTTCCTTCCTCCCTTTATCCATCCATCCATCCATCAATTTATTCATTCCATGCTTCTCAATTCAACACAACGCCACAGGCAGGCAAGCGCCTACCATACCTCACATCAATCAATTACTC
>QGMI01000538.1:0-26360 GCA_007821535.1 Lachnellula occidentalis
GTCGAGGCTATGGGGAGGGATGTGGAGGATTTGCGGTAGGTACTGTAGAGGGGGGTATGTGTCCTGGAATGAGATTTTGTTGGGCTTTGGATAGCGGTATGAGATGGTTGCATAGCGACGGGCATTTATGGTGGGATTTTTCAAGAGATGCATTTGAGATGCAGTGCATATAATGAGGTAACGAATTCACGAGACTATGATTCAAAAGTATGTATTGAGATCTATCAATAAGTGGGCATTCTAAGAGCAACATTCCGCCTGCTAAAATCAAACTTCCGGTGCAAAATTGCAAAATGGGTATCGAGAAAGCAATCATTCGTACTCCACAGATTTCCAGTCTCCATGATCTTTCCTCTTGTAAAAGTATTCACTTGTCTTGCCTTTCGAGGCCGGTCTTTTGGAGCCCAAGAAATCTCCAGAGTTGTAGAGAGACGCTTGGATCTGGTATTCGTTCTTGGAGCCTAGACCGAGAAAGGTGTATGCATCTGTGGGCATGTCAATTGCCTAATCTGACATAACTGGAACGGGAATGCATACCACATTTGTAGTAGATTTTGCTGCCACGAGTTTCAATAAGACCGAGGTCCTTCAACTTCTGTACAACTCTTGTGACATCCCCCCTATCCGAAAAATCTTTGGTGTAAATGCATATGAGCCGTGGCCTTTGATCCTCGCCATTGTCAGGGGCGACTTTGGCTGCAATCCCCAGATCGTTATTAGCTGTAGCACGAGCCACAACAGCCCAGACATCATTGACTTCTTCAGATGGACAAAAGATCATCCACTGTCCTCGAAATCAGCTTGGAGACCTACATTAATGCGGTTGACTGACCTTTCCAGATGTACAGTGCATATCAACAGCAGTATCAAGCAACTTCTCAACAATAATATTCCTCTGAACATTGAGGGCTTTCGTAACAGTAGCCTTCGTCGCACCAGCCTTCTCCTTCTCAATCTTATTCTTTAGAACCAACAACTGCTCCAATAATTTCCCTCCCTCCACAACGAACCTCGCCCACTGACTATCGTCATCCGGAGGTCCTTCGGCGAGTTCTCCCTCATCCTTCGGCTTTGGTGCTTTCCTATACGGATTCGCGATGAAGATCCAAGGAACTCGGCTTGAGAAAGGTGTTGAAGCAGGAGGAAGCCGATGCAAGAATTCGTCTACGCTCTCGTCCAGCTGTCGACCGCACGGGTTTCCTTCGTACGGATTGTACAGCTTAGGAGCCTTAGGTACCGTCGCGGATGCAAGGTTTGCACTAGCTATCTCTGTCAGAGAAGGAATCACATGCTCCCACCATTCTGCTGGGTTGAAATTGCTTGCTCGCTCCTCCAATTCTTGCTGAAGATCATCGTCACCTGATGTTACAGTATCAATCAGCCTTGTGTTTTTTTGAAAAGGAGAATGGCGATTGAGGTACCGTAAAAGCTAGAATCATCTGATAGATAAGCCGTCTCTTCTTGCTCAACAACTTTTGTTCCTTTCCTGATCGCCATGATGGGTTTGAAGAAAGAATGGTGGTCTAGAGATTCGAAGTTTGTACTCTCGACGCGTGAATTGGTCGTCAAAGACGTGTTGGAATTTCACTGTTTGAGGTACATTATCAAGAAAATACTGGCATGTTTCCACATCTGTTTAGATCAAAAGAATGTCCGAGATCTCAATGTGACATTCTGAGGGGTAGAAAGAAGGCCGATGAACGGGAGGGTTGTAGAAGGGGGGAGAAAGCGCGCCCCTTTCGCTCGGACCTTCGCTCGGACCTTCCCCATGTTTCATAAAATTTCCTGTCAGCCTTCCCCTCAATGTCTCAGCCTTGCAGGATATTTTCCCACACCACTATTCACAACCACGAATCTTCATTCACGATCCTCGGATATAACACTGATATATGCATCAGATGGATCAAAGAGACTGGAAAGAGGTGGCTCGCCGGGCTGCCAGCACAAATATGGATCCAGTTGCCTCGCAAATCCTTGATTTACCTCCTAGTTGTATCGAATTTGTGCCCGTGGCCGGGGATAAAGGAGCCCTGTACTTCATCGTAGGGACGTACAATTTACAGAAGGATGTTTCGCAGGAGCTGGAACGCTCAAAAGCTCAATCGAGGGATGGAAGTTTGAATCTTTTCCAGATAGAGGATGGCAAATTGTAGGTTTCCACGCATCCAGGCGCGCATGTCTAAACTTCTCCAAGACTTTGAATCTGCTCAGACCTGACTAGCTTCTAGAACACTACTTGAAACTATATCATATCCATCAGCCATTCCAGACCTCCATTTCTGTCCCGCCGAGTTGGAAATTCCCATATTTGCTGTAGCTTCGAGTACTGGTGCTGTTTCTATATACGACGTCCCTTCTTCTGGGGAAAGTGGCATATATACAATGCGACACGTAAATACTCACCAAATACTCGATACAGATACGCTGATCCTTTCCTTGACTTGGTATCCGAAACTCGAGACACATCACCTTCCACTTCTTATCGTCACCACTTCGAAGGGAGGCGTCCATCTAGTACGTTTTACCAGCTGGGATTTCTCGGCGTACGAAGTTATGAACGAGAACGTCGCGATAGTGCAGCATGAGCTGATGGATAAGTAAGTTGGAGAATTCCTCACACGTTTAGTACAAGATCAAGACGCCATCAGACAGATTTATATACAACCTTCCGGCTCTCGAACCGTCTTTCTTTCAATTATCGAAACTCTTACAGAAGCTAACATCCATAGTCCAATCGAGGCATGGTGCTGTGCCTTCTCCCTCCCCCCTACTGAACCGCAAATATATACCGGCGGCGACGACAGCACTCTCCGTATTACCGGAATCCCTACGCTGCACTCCGCCGTTGAAAACGGAGCCGATGTGACTATCTCAAGAACGTTTCAGAATTCCCGTGCACACGATGCAGGAGTCACGGCTATATTACCACTACCGGGGACACAATTGCTCGTCACAGGTAGTTACGACGAACATATACGATTATTCAGCGGAGACCTTCGAGGACGTAAGTTGCTGCTGCTATTCCTGTTCCTGTTCTCTCCCTGCTTCAACCTTTACTGAGATATAGTTCCATAGAACCCAAAACAGAGATGAAAGTCGAAGGCGGCGGAGTCTGGCGCTTAAAACTCCTAGATGACGGCCAGAGCAAAGACGGTCTTACGAGATACAAGATCTTAGCATCTTGTATGCATGCCGGTAAGTTCCAAATCTCCCAATCCCCTAAGCCATGTGCCTTTGCTTATACCTCTCAGGAGCCAGGATAATAGAATTGGAAATTCCTGACTCGGGTCCGGAATGTGGGTTTAGAGTCCTAGCGACAGTTACCATCCACAAGAGCATGTGTTATGCCTGCGATGTTGCGCCTGTTGAGGCTTTGCCCCATTGTGTGGGACATTCTGCGAAACGGGTTATTGTTAGTACCAGCTTCTATGATAAGCTGTTATGTGTGTGGAACTATGATCTGGAAGCGGAGGTGGAGGTGGAAGATTTGACATAGATACCCATGGATGTGTTCTTGACGGCAGTCTTTCAAAACTTACGCAAAAAGCCGATTGATGTAAAAGATGAATTTCGACACCTAAGTAAAAGTCCTTCAATGTTTTGTCTAACCCCCAAGCAAAGTGGCCCATCCCAAATCCCAAATCCCAAGTCCCAAATGCCAAATTCAAACCTCCTAAATGCCCACAAAACGTCCAACGGGTATCATATTCGCATCACTTCACATTGTCGCTCAAATATGCTTCCTCAAAGCTCTGCAAGTTCCTAGCCGCCTACCTGGCAGTTCCCTATGAGTTCCCAATACTCCACACCTCCACGCCCAGCACCTCAAACTTCTCCCCCTCCTCACTCAACGGCTCATTCCCAAACGTCAAACAATGACTACTAACACCCTTCTCAAAACTATCATCCAGCCATAACCCATAATGCCCATCTCCGCCCCCAACACTCAGGAACCCCGTCTCACAAAACATCATGTAATCATTAACGCCCGAGTACGGAAACGCTTTGAAGCGTATGCGCTCCGGCGTGCTGGCGCCTGTGTGTGTAGACGGAAATGTGGGGGAGAGGAGGGAAGAGGCGGTGTTGGCGATCGTGGTGCTGCGTTGTAGATTTGTTGTGTCTGTTGATGGAGGGGGCGGGAGGTGGTTGGAGAGTGTGGCGGAGGAGAGCGTGGAGGCGCGCCAGAGGAAGCATTCGCCTGTACCGAAGTAATGTGGTGCTGGATGTGGTGGTTCCGTTAAATACGCTCCAAATAACTATGCCCAAAATTCTCATCATTAGCCTTTTTTTCTTCCTTCCCCCTTACTGTAAACACCGACCATAACATTGAAACAGAAACCCTAACATACACAGAAACAAGAAATGAAAGGGGAAGTGAAGTAGGAAACAGAAACATAAACATACCCCTCCCTCACCATCCCTAACAACCAACACAAACCCATTCCTCAACCCCCGCAACTCATCACACTTCTTATACAGCGTCCCCAGACTAACACCATCCTCCTCAAGACTATACACCAGATTCCACTCCTCGCACAGCTGCAACCGCGGCGGCACCAGCAGTCTAATCTCCTCGGCGACGCGCGGCTCAACAACCGCGCGCTGGACGCCGTCCCCTCATGCCACCCCTTCAAACTAACAGGATACAGTGGCGGCGGCTGAAACGGACTGGCCGTCCGGTACGGAGGCGTGTATACGCCCTGCCACCCCTCTCCAATCCCATCGCCGCTGCGCATTGGCGAGAAAGTCGGAGAATGGGATGGGGTGTGCGGTTTTTGGCTGTGGTTTTGGGGCTCCGAGGAGAAGCGCCGGAGGAGGCCGTTGACTGTTGCGGGGAGCGCGGCGGTCCAGGATGAGGTGAGGGGCGCGGGGGTGGAAGTTCCGGAGGAGGAGGATGTTGAGTCGTGGGGTGCGCGGGAATTGGAAGTGGAATTCATGCTTTCTCTCTATCTTCTACGGGGCTTTGGTAAATCGAACATTCGAGGTTGAGAAGTGAGGGATGGATGAATGAATGGAATAAAGGAGGTGAGATGGCCGTGGTCTGACTAGATCAAGGTTTCGATTCCCCGGATTCCAGCGCCTTGCAGAAGAATGTGCTGTGATTGGCTGGCTAATTGCAAGGCTGTGGAAACCACGAAGCTTATTTATGGATAAAGCTTGAACGCCACGCCCTTTTCCCAACCTTCATGCTTTATTTTTTATTATTCTTTATTGCGTGTCTTGCACTCTTGATCAGAGATTCAATGTACTCCGTACCATGCTCACCATTGTGACTGCACGGTCTTGATGCTGCCGAAGATTCCGATGTTGAAGCTGTATCAATCAACTGACTCGGTGTCAGAATGTCGTACTCACTCTTGGTGCAAAGGGCGCCTATTACACGAATGCAACCAGTCGTGACCATTGCTTCGCGTATAAAGTCGGCAATAAGGTCAATGTTGTTGATACTACAGGAGCAGGGTGATTTTTCCCGGTCTCGATCTCGCAAATCATATCTAGCGTGCTGATTGATCTCTTCGGAGAAACTCTTACTGGTGCAATTGCTTCTGATTATTTACGGTAGAAAGCTGCTGGGTATTGGGATATCAGGGCTGCAGTTGTCCGTGCTAATAAAGTTGCTGCTATCACAATCGAGAACTTGTGGGCCCAGGCAGGAATCCCTTGGGCTGATGAAATTGACCGGTTTCATGCTCCTCTTAACTATTCTGGTGTTTAGGTTCTCATTATTAATACTGAAGGTGAGTACAAATATCTAGTAGTAATATAAGACGAACAAATACAGAGGAGTTTCTCTATAATATCTACATGAACCTACTACTTGCAATGCAAAGTGAAATGCAGGGAATCAATCATGACGCTAGCTCGGTTGATATCTCGCTTAATGTCAGGGGAAGCGGAGCGGACAGATCCCCCCTATCAAATAACATATCATATAATATCATTCTCCATAAACTATTTCGGACAACTACAGAGCTGATATGCAAATCTTTCACCACTATTTCTTGAAATACGAGACTGTTCGTAGGGCACAGGCTTGTGTAGCCACGGAGGACTGCAGTCTGCAGTGCTGTTCCGCAGCAACACCTAAACGAAATAAAAATTGAAGATGCCTTTTCGGACCAGATCAAGATCATCTAGTACGAAGTTCGAAACAGGAGGAGTGCTTGTTTTGCGTGGGTTTCAATAAGTATGCCAAACTCACCTGGCATATCACATGAGGCGTTCTTCGCTTCTTGAAGGACTGCCATTGACCGTTATAGGCAAAGGGGGTGGGAGACCAATAGTTGATATTCCGTCGCAAATGATGGTAGGGATATGATTCGAGAATCACGACGACACGGTAAGTATAAGACGCAGCTCACCAAGAAGTCCTGTCGTCGGTGCAGAAATTGATTTCGAACGCTGTGACATGTATGCAGGTATCCGTGAAAGACGAGGCAAAGTTCTTTCTACCCTAGAGCAAACTCCTCCCATTTCGGACCAGGCACAAAGCTGCTAGACACACATTCACGGTAGATCCACCCAATCGCCATACGATAAGACATGTTGCCCTCTTGTCTGATCATCAGGACATTATATCGATCCCACCGGTCCATACCGAGAGATTTGAGTCTGCGGTGAAACTCTGCTTTGGTTGATTCAGATGTGTTTAATTGACTGTTATAAGTTAGTCATAGCCTTTAGAACGACAAGTATAATAACTATCAATAAGGGATGGGCAGGAAAGGAACAGAAGACCACGATGAACCCTGCAGCGTTGTTATCCCACCTGTAGGAAGTTACAATGGCCAATGGCCAAAAAATCGTTGCACCTACGAGTACCCGGGGGGAGACCTAGCATTCTTGATTGGCATACTTTCGGTTATGTCCACTAGACGATGCCCATCTTTAACATATTCTTCTGCAAAATGGTTTGACAGCTCTGTACCATGGAACCCTGAATAATCCTCCGATAATAAAATGAACTTGTGATTTCCAAGTAGCTCGGGATTGGCTCGTAGATACTCCTTTGCATCACTTGATCCAAAACCGCGTGAAGTCTTCAGTTGCCCCACAGACGCGCCAGAGGTATTTTGAATAAGAAGACAATAGTGGTTGGTATACCTGACACCGAGTACCACGTTGAATATAGCAGAAAGTGTAAAGAACCTGAGAATGCCGGGCCCAACTGGAAGCGGCAAAGACATATCTGGGATCGAAGTTGATGGCTGAACGTGGGTAAGTACTCCTTCGATCGCAGATCGTTTTCCAGTCACAGTGTCGTCCTGGTCCCAATTGGGCTCATTTCCCGTTTTGTGATATTTTGTACGGTCGAGGTAAGCGCAATATGATTCAGACATTGTTGACCTCTGCTGTTTGGTCGCTTTGTTCCCGTCGTCTAAAACACATTGAAGGGGAATCATTTGGCCAGTGGCCTCGCAATAAGTGTTCCATTGGATCCACTACAACGAATTAGTATTGTACTTCCTGTAAAGCGCAAGAGCCGCGAAGATATAACGCTCTCGGGAGCCCCAGAACAGCAAAATGGGAGAGGTGAACGAAAAAAGGGATGGGTTACAGTATGCCGAATAAGGAACGAAGAAAAACTATGGCCAGGACACGAACCGGGGACCACGCCAAACCATCCGGCCCACGACCAACTAGGAAATCCATCATTGCGCAGTATTGTCGGCCTTGGCGTCCATAGTAAAGCTATATCGAAGAAAGCGACTGGGAGTCCAGTTAACATTTTTGTTGACAGTGCTTCGGAATACATATTGGAAACTCCAGCGAATGCGTTCAGAGCATCACTTGGGTAGGTCATTTCTCTCGCGAGGTATGAGTCAAGACGATGTTGGAAATCCAGATAGCTCCCCGTATGAGGATTTTGCTTGCCCTTAATGGTTAAGGGCTTGGGTATGTCGTCGAGTGTACTTAAAGGCATGAAACCCCGATGATGGTTTCCCTCCATTACGAAGTCCTCCCTCCAAGATCTCTTGGAACAAACGAAGAAAGCAATGCCGTGCATAAATAAAACCTGGCGTCTTGCAAATATCTGCTCTTGGTAACTAATATTGATCAATTAGTGGATTCTGAATAGTGTATTCCGGTGTATTAGAGATTCAATCGCCTCTGAGAAAGTAGAAATAAACGTAGGGTATCTCACGTCCACGCTCTATGCATGTACTTAAATTCTTGAGCGTACCCATACCCATATGATGTGAAAGACGCCAGTGTCAAGCCGGGCGAGATTTGTTCTGACACTTGAAATTTATCATCCGACGAGGAGAACAATCCACTATCTGCATCATCTCCGCTCAATGCAATGATAACAAATGCGGCAGAGCCATATATGGAGTGCATGGCGGAAAGTGTATCGTGTTTCGCGACGCCGTCATCTTGTGGGATGCAGAGAGAGTCAACCCAGAGGTATCGCTCACCAGCTGATCGTACCACTGTGATACTATCTCTGAGTGTCTTTGGAAGGAGCTTTCCCCACACCGAAAGGCTGCCAGGCTGGCCGAGTTCGAGCATGTTGGATTTGGTAAGTGTGAAGAACGGCTTGTTTCCCCATACGTAACTCAAGGCTACATATCGAGAGCCGTGGCTGCGTTCGACTAGGCAGCCGCCCACCACATCAACCAATAGAAGACTTGATGGGTGTTCGGGACTGATATGAAAGTTGTCTGGACACCGACATTCCGAGCCATGGCCGGTTTCGCATGTTTTGACCCATTGCTGAATCAAGGCGCACTTGGCTTCGATGTCTCTGACATCTCGAGTGAAGTATTGTGAAGTAACACCAGCAGCACCAGCAGTACCGACTATATCGGTTGCTAATGGTGCAAAGAAAGTGTTGCGATAATGATCATTATTCAGATGCAAGACTACAGGCACTCGGTCTTCATCTTGAACTCGTATGAGAAATTCCAGCTGTATGATGACCTTCTTAGAGCCAGGTAGTTGATTGTGAAAGCTCGGAAGACGAGCTTTGATTTTTGTAAAGCTTTCTAGCTCATGGGCTTTCGTTTTGGAAACGAGTCGGCACAGAGGGCAGTTTATCCGCTGACGGACTTCATTGAATGTGCCAATGGAGACGGTTCTGAATGATTTGAATGGTTCGACTATATCTCTGGATGATTCCGGCTCATTCGTTCTTTCTCTCACAAAGTCTTCCAAACAGAGGTTTACTGATTCGCAAGCCTCGCATAAAGAATCAATCGAGCGCTTCGCGACTCCATATCGGGCTGCGTTGACCGCGTTGGCCGCGTTGGCCGCCTGTTCCTCTTGAAGAAAATGGGACATGGCTCATCCACAGGTCCGAAAAAGCTTGCCAGTTGGTTTGATTGTAACAAGAAACGCAGGGTGTGTTGCTGGTCGTGTCGTAGCTTTTAAAATGCTTTCGAGGCTGAGAGAACTCTGTTCTGTAGACAATGAAGTTGCCCGAGGCCATGCCGAGCCCCAGCTGAAAGCCTTGCTTGGCCATGCATGTCAGCTTGATAAAATCTACGGAGTACAGCTTTCCATGGTATCGAAGATAATAGGAATCCTAGTTCGGACTACATCTCTGATATGGCATTTAGTCGATATTAGAAAACTTGCATCTTGGGGAAGCAAAAATCAAAAGGAAGAAATAAATGAGTGAAGGGAAGAAGATGACTTACCGCCAGTCCTGCAGTTTTGACTGATTCATCACGTGACCTCGAAATACAGACCAGCCAGCCGCGTCTCCAAAGCTACCTGCCTTGCCATCAACACCTCCAAACCAAAACCTTCTTCAACACCACCACCATCCCCAAATCCATTTCTCCAAAATGGCGGAACGCGAACTCCAAGACATCCTACGGAAACTAAAATCCAGTAGCTCGCCCTCACAATCCAAACCCCTCCTCTCATCCGCCAAACTCTCGCTCCTCAAACTCTCCGCCCTAACCCCCCTCCCCAACACCCCTCAAACCCACCTGCTGCTCGCACGAGAAGTTTTCGAAGCCGGCGCCCTGTTATCCATCCGCGCAAAAGACACCGAGTCCTTCACACGATATGTGCACCTCCTCACGCCCTTCTACGAACTCCCCGCGGACCGTCTACCAGCTACCAAGAGCGAACGGAGTAAGATCACGGGCCTGTATCTGTTGCTGCTCCTGACGCTGGGGAATTATGGAGGTTTTCATACTGAGCTTGAGGGCTTAGAATTGAGGAAAGAGGGGGGGCGGGTTGAGGATGATAGGTTCTTGGGGTATCCAATTAAGCTAGAGAGGTGGTTGATGGAGGGCAGCTATGATCTTGTGTGGAAGGCTATGGCGAGTCGGGAGGTGCCGAGCGAGGAGTATGGTATTTTCTCTGAGGTGTGTATTTCCTCCACCCCGTTCCAGCTTTACACTTCTACTGAATTTGGGAGAACAAGAACTAACAGAGTAATCATAGATCCTAATCAACCAAATCCGCCGCGAGATCGCCTCCTGCAGCGAAGTCGCCTACCCATCCCTCCCCATCTCGTCGACCAAAAATCTGCTTTTCCTCGACAGCGAAGGTGCAGTTGTCTCGTTCGCACAGCATCGTGGATGGCTCATCAAGGACGGCCGGATATACTTCCCCACCCAGAGCTTAAAGGCTGGTGTTGATTTGGAAGGTAATCAGAAGGAGGTCAGTAAGTTGACTATTGAGAATACGTTGGGCTATGCGAGAGAGTTGGAGACAATTGTATGAGGCAAGATTGCAGGGGAACGGAAATGTCGTGACCTGGCTTATCACAAGACGATGAGATTCATCAATCACACAAACATGTATTCTAGAACAGGCGCTTAGGCGTACGTAACGACGCACATCAAGACTGGACTTTCATATGATATGATTTCCGTCTACTCACATCAACGAAGCTACTTACATTCATCTCATACTCCCTACATGCAAGAGGCGTAAGCAGCCGTGTATGACCGTCTACTTTTTCCTAACTCCATTTTCGTTCCAAAATTCCCGCTCTCATGCAACAAGCTTCAATCCACTGCCGTTCTTTCCAACTTCACAGACGCCGCAGACTGCACATTCTGTTCCCTTGTACTTGGAATGGTACTTGCTTCCGTCGAAAGCACATACTTCAAACGCGGACCCAGAGTAGATGGGTGTGTATGAAGCGGCGCAGATATCGAACTCGGCGAACTGATCAAATTCAATCTCATTTGCGTCATTAGGGTTTCGTTCACATTGAGCTTTCGTTTTTCGTGCCTAGGACATTATTTAGTAAGGGACCACATGATATGATGGAACAAGAACTCACATTGTCGAGCATCTTAGTTGCCCCGCCGTTTGCCAACATTCTGTTCGCAAAGCTCAACGCCGAGTTGAAGTTCTTGCTAGTGTAGGCCAGCTTCATCGCGCTCACCAAAGCGATCTGTCTATGTGGAACCTCGAGCTTGGGAATTGTGAAGTATGCAGAGAGTTCAAGACTACGCTTGAGCTTCTCCGGCGATTTGGCGATTTCTTCGGCGCTACCAAGCTTTCGGCGCGAGAGCTCAATGTTCATGGCAATGCTATATTCGCATGCGGATGCAATGAGCTTTCTAGCTTCTTCTACTTCTGATGCTGTCGAGACCGCATTTACCAAAAGAGCGTGGAGGATACCTTTGAAGATACGAGCACCGTCTTCAAGTTTGTTAGTTCGCATAGCGTCATAACCCTTTTGAAGGTCATTTGTAGCCAGCGACTCGATGTCTCGAGGGATGATGGGAAGGACTTTTCGAGGATCAATTTCGTCAACTGTTCGGCGGACATAATTGATGAGAGGAGGTAAACCAGCAGAAGCTGGGAGATAGGTCTTCGAAGCTTGGTAGATCTCCAAGAATCGGGGCTTCAAAGGCTCGAAGTTAACCGCACCGAGTTGTCGATTAAGCAACTGCATAGCCGACTCAAAAGAGCCTCCGGCCACGTGATCAGCAGCCAGAGGGGAATTGCGGGCCCATAAATCTGCTTCGCTGCTTCCAGCACCAGCTTCAGCACTATCCACGTTGACAAAATCGCTCTCCACTTCTGGAACAATATCATCACCCATATCCCAGCCGGCAGCGTCCTCGTCATCTTCCGCATCAATGAGGTTGCCGTTCCTCTTCGCTCCATCATCCTCTCCTGCCTCGTCAAAGCCAAATCCATTCGACGTTGCGGCTGGCTCATCTTCTAGCGACAGGCCCTCGACTTGGCCAAGCAGAGCCTTCTCGAAGAATGATTGAGAGGTGGCCTTGGTTGGCCAATTGGCCTTGAATGTAGGCACAATTGGTTTTGGTGGAGAAAGGGGAGTGCCAATAGTAGGGAGAGTGATCTGTTCTTCGGTAAGACCTGTTACCTCGAGAATAGACTCGCACTCTTCTTCCAAGCCGTGAGATTTGGCTGTCATGTATGCAAGAGGATCTAAAGTAGATTAGCAATTTGTTCCGGTTTATATTGATTTGGGGACATACATAGGTCAATCTCCTTGAACATTTGTATCCGATCATTAACGTCCCCGAGATACAAAGCATTCTGGAAACGAGCAGTAAAATCGCCACGGTGCTCGGCAATCTTGGCCATTCGTGTGAGCTTTGCCTCGTCACCCGTAGAAAGATACAGGAATGACAGCTTATCAAATTGCCTTAATTTCTGGTACGCCATTTCAACGATTTGATGATTGCCATGGGCAAGAGCTTCTGTTGTTAACCGCGACCAGAGCTTGGGTCTGTCCAGCTGCTTCGCCATCTCAACAGCAACTTCCAAGTTGCCGCACTCGATAGCAAGTTCGAATCGAGTTTGGGGATCTTGGACGAATTGGAGTGCAATTTCAGGGTATCCCTTCTTCTGCAGGTATGAGATGATGCTTTGACCAACAAGACTTGAGTTTTTGATGATTTGCAACATTTCCTCGTAATTTCGCTTGACTAATGCGAGCTTGAATCGATACTCAGTTGGGTCAATGTTCAAGAGCTTTGGCTTGGCGTTTCGGTCCAGACAGTAAACACTGCGAGCCTTCACACGCACGAGGTAGACTGTTTGGTCGAGGGTTCGGACAATGCCATTGTCTCCATTCAACAGGGTATATTTGATGTGGTTGAGGGTGGAGTAGAGGAGAACACCTGCATCGTCCCATGTCGCGCTCTTGATTCGAATCGTCTCGTGCAGAGTGCTGACTTGTTCCAAAGTCTTGGTAACAATCGTGACATTGTGTTTGCTCAGAAGTGCCGCGTACAATCCATCATTTGACCAGACAACATACTTTACTCCGCTCACAGCCAATTCTGCTGTGCTCTTCTTCTGCTGAATATCGTACAAATAGACTGTGGTTGGGGTTATCAGAAGAAGGTTTCCAGTCCCGCCAAAATAGATATCTGTAGTTCCAGTTGGTGGTTTGATGGTTTTCGTGGTTGAGTTAGACAGATCCTTGATATCAATCTGCTGGGTCGCTGCATTGAAAACCGCGAAACGGTTTCGTGCTACAAATTGTGCTGAAGTTCCCTGGCCGCGCTTAGTATCAGTTGCGTCGACAGAGCCTGAACCGTCCCTTGGGAGGTTTATGAGTTCGTAGGACCCGCCATCTGCAGGAGATGTAACTAAAATAGCTCTTTCCGCTGGATTATATGAAAGAGATCGTGGTGGGACCCAGGGGCTACCAAGCTTCTTCAGGGTCAACAGAGTTGGGCTCTCAACGTTCTTCTGGAAATCGTATGATCGGACATGCTTGTCCTTGGTAATGAAAAAGAGATTGTTCTGGTAAAAGGCTGATGCAGGTCTTTCCCGCTCAAGCTTGAAGACCATCACACCATTATCGTGTCCAGCCGCGAAAAGATTGATCTCCGGATGAGCAGCAATAACCCAGAAACGATCGTTTTCCCGCTTGAAAGACTGTACCGAAGTGCGCTTGTTGAGATCCCACACTCGGATTGTCTTGTCTTCACCCACAGACAAAATCAGGTCTTGGTGGGGATGGAACAGACATCCTGAGGCATTTTGAAAGTGACCTCGACATGTATCAACCTCCCAAGCCTTGGTTTCACTCATTCTCCACAGTTTAACAAGCCTATCGTCACCCGCGGAAACGATGAGCGGTAACGTGGGATGGAATGCAACCCAGTTTACACCCCTGTCGTGTCCCTCTAGCACAAATTTGACTACAGCATCCGTATTGCCAAACATATCCGCTTGATTCTGATTCGCTCGAGACATTTGATCTTCGAAGGTCATTGAGGTAGGAGCTGAGTGCTTCTTTCGTAGGCCGGAAATATCCCAAACTCGGACGGACTGATCTAGGGAGGCAGAAACTACCAAATCGTCTTTGGGGTGGAATTGGGCACACATGGTATAATGGTTATGGCCGGTCATAGTGCAGACTAGATCCATCTATCAGTATGATTCTGCTCCCCTCAATTTGGCCTTTGAAACTCACTCAGTGATCTGTTCTGCCAGTTCCAAATCCGAATTGTCTGGTCATCGGAACTCGAAATAATCCAAGGAAGCTCGTGGTGAAAGAAAACTGTGCGGACGTAGTCGAGATGGCCATTTAACGTGAATAAACATCTGCGAGTCTGATACGACCAGACTTTGATCTTGTAATCGTCCCCACCAGAAACGAAGAGGGGTTGTGTTTTGTGGAAGTCGATTCCTCGGACTGGGCCATCATGCTCCTCGAAACGGTCAATTAGAGTTCCCATACGGTAGTCCCAAAGCTGGATCGTCGACGAATGGAGAGAAACGAGAATCCATGGCCTGGGAGAGTTAGTTAAGGACGCGCAAAGGGGGTGGGCTGAAATGTATACCGTTTGGGATGGAAGGCAATTCCCTTTGCCCTCGAGGATTTTGACTCGAACTATGATGTTTGTTAGAAACCCTCTAGCCAGCTTCTGCCATATCGTGTTTGCGCCCATACCTTCGTCAGCATATTTGGGGTGGAGGTAGCCATCTTGACCGACGCTGGGAGGATCGAGGAAGCCTATGCTCCACACATGAATGGAAAGGGCAGCTGCAGATCTCCCTTCAAGTCGAAGCCGCTCCAGAAGTGAAAGCGAGTACGAGGGTCGAGAGTCGAGGATTGAGTGTTGGTGGAAAGTAGGAAACGAGGGCTCCCAAGGTGGATTCCGTGGATTTGTGTGATGGGGGAAACTGCGACGTTGCGATTTGTGGTCGTTCGTGCCTAATATCCAAGGCATCTATGCGTTCAATTAAGGGGGAAGCTCACTCTGGGGATATTTTGGCAAGGTGGCCCTAAAGCTAAAACGTCACTTGTACTTCAGCCTCGGCCATGTGCTTTACCTTTCTAGAGCTCTTGTAGGATAGAATGCAATGTCCTCGACTTTTTCTATCTTGATCAGGTAATAACTGACTTCTATCCGCTGGCGGACAGCAACGCCCCTTGGAAATTATCTATCTCGGGTCTTTAACAGCGTTAGGAACACGCTCTGTTAGTTCCATAGAAAATTGATAAGAGGATCAACAATCACAATGGGAGCATTTGACTTGTCGTGGGGCCTCACTGGAGCTCTACTGGCAACTACATACCTTCATTCCATATGCGCCTCTGCCGGTCCATCGATAAATGTTGGGTTAAAGGCGTCCTTCTCTTCAGCGCCCTATCTCCTCGAACTGCTGTAGGACGACACCGCACCGAACTTAAATCGTAACTCACTGACAATTGCACAGTGAAACTGCAGCGGACGAGAACGCAACCTCCTACTACCCACTCCTCGATCGGATTGCGGACGGTCACTTCTCGAAAGCGTCTACGGATAAACAGCTCTACGACCAGTTTATAGAGGTGTTGAAGGAGGATGGCCACATTACAGACCTGGAAACCCTGTCTTCCTACAAGTTTGCATTGTCTATGCGAACATCTGCTCCTCGGATTGAAGCACATTACCAGTATTACCATACTGCGGCCGAACCTTCTTTACAGGCCGAGGAGGAGACCTCTTGTCCGACATGGGTCTTATTTGGTGGGAAGCAGTATTGCTCTCCAATCTTAGATGCGCCCCATGGAGATATCAATGGGGATTTGTAAGCATTGTTCTGGCAGGGAAGGATTTAGGAGCTAATATTCCCCATAGACAAACCCAAGAACTCCCATTTGATCGCATTTTGGGAAATCCTACGGCCCCCCTTCTATCTTGTACGCCGACATAACATCTTCCACATTTGGGAAATTTCACAAGACTTTGGTGAAGACGGCTCGAGAGGGTAAAACCTCATACCGTGTACGCCATAGGAAAGCGCTTTCAGCAGAATCGAAGCCTCTCCTTGTCCCAGGATATGGTGTAGAGTTGGCTTTGAAACGTACAGACTACATCGTTATTGACGATCGGGAGGATGACGACAGTAAATCAATCGAGCAATTCTCCGAGAAGGAGGTGAAGTTTGAAGACGAGGAATTAGCGGATTTGAAGCCGCTCTCCTCGTCGGAACTCTTTTCACTCGGTCTGAAGGCGTCCAGTTTCATTATGCAGAGTGAAAATCCATTCGAGACCCTCGTAAAGCTTTCACAGGACTTCCCAAAGTACTCGAGCGCTATAGCTTCACACAATGCCACCAAAGAGTTTGTTACAGAACATGACTACAATCGGGCTCAATTGGTTCCGGGAGGGTACAATATCTGGTGGATGAACGGGGTCCAAGTCATCGAGCGAGAGATCGAAGCGTTAAGCATACTTGAACTTCTGCGCGCTGAACGGAAGCTTATCAATGGTGTTCGAGAACTTGGCTTAACCGGACAAGAAGCAATTCAACTTTTGTCTCATCAAGATATAGCAACCGTGCAAGCTGAAGGCGAGCTCCAAAGATTTGACTGGAGAGATGATATCGAAGGTGGAAATGTCATCATTTGGATGAACGACATTGAAAAAGACAAGCGGTACGGAGAATGGCCAACATCTGTCCAAGCTGTAGGTTATCGCATCTTTGAAGAAGCACATTGCTGATACCTCATCTAGATGCTGCAACGGACTTACCCCGGTCAACTTCCATCGGTTCGAAAGGATTGTTTCTACTTAGTCTTACCGATAGATTTCTCAAAGCCTGAAGACGTACTCATGGTAGTAGAGACACTTCAGAGTTTTGTCAAGAGAAAGCTTACTATCAGAATTGGCCTTGTACCAATCAGTAGCACGATCCAATCTTTGGAACAAGCGAGAGTCGTATACCATTTGCTTGACACCTATAATCTGTCGACAGTCATATCGTATCTTGAGCGTTCCTACACTGCTGGTAAAGTCACAGCCCCCAGCAGATCAATATTCGAGGCAGCCGTGGAAGGGAAAACCCCGAAAGGAGAAAAAGTTTCCCGAGAGATCTATGAAGTCCTCAAGTCTAATGACTACCAAGACCAAGTGGAAGCCTCACAGAAATGGATTCATAGGCTCTCAGCCGGCAGTAAAATTCCACCTATGTTTGTTGACGGGGTTGCGTTACCACGTGATGAAAACTGGCTTCAATCAATGAGCAAAAGAGTCACGGCCGACTTGCAATCTATTCAACAGGGCATCTTCGAGGAGTCACTTTCAGACGAAACATGGCTTCCAACGTACTTTCTGACACAAGCAGCGAAGAAGAGAAATTCACTCGTCATCCCCGAAGATGAAAAAAGCCTGAGGGTGTTCAATGTGAACAAAATCGTGGGAGAAAATCAGGACCTTTTCAACACACTACCTCGCGTCAAAGCCGATCCCGCGTCTGAGAAGGCCGATTGGGCTCACATGATACTTTTCACGGACTTGGAAGCTGAAGAAGGCGCAAGATTTCTTGCTACAGCAGCGGTCTTCCGGGAGGCAAACCCAGGTGTGGAACTGGTTATAGTGCACAACTCGGCTTCGGACTCCGTCGGATCCCGTCTGAGCGCGGATTTGTTTGCTCTTACTCAACATGGCGTAGAGAGGAGGTCCCTAAGTGTCAACGACTTGACCAAGCTCCTCTCCTCCGAAGAATCAGCCCAGGGAACGAACAAAGACGATGTACTCCGTTATTGGAATAGCGCGGATTTGTTGGCCAAGTCTATTGCAGTGACGTCTGGCCAAAGTGCTATTCTTCTCAACGGCCGGCTCGTCGGCCCAATTCCAAATCCAGCTGAGTTTGACCTCGAGGATTTTGAGCAACTGTTATCCTACGAGCGCAACAATCGTATTGTACCAGCGTATACCGCTCTGGAAGCATTAGGCCTATCCGACAAAATCGCTGACCCTCTTGCTGCCGCGAAACTGTCATCTATTGTAGCAATCTCGACAATTGATGACAAACCTGCTGGTATGTTTGAACAAGCATCCACTCTCAGAATGAGCAAGTTCGATGTCTGGAACTCCTCACATACCGCTCTTGAGGTTGGTGATGCCACTACTGCTAGCATCCAAATGACTGTGCTTGTGGATCCTGCCAGTGAGCATGGCCAGAAGTGGGTGCCGCTACTGAAGGCCATTTCTGAGCTCGATGGCGTTTACCTGAAGCTCTTCCTCAACCCTAAAGAAAGGCTTCAAGAGCTCCCTGTAAAGCGATTCTATAGATACGTCATCGACTCAAAGCCAACTTCGACGATGCTGGAGCGCTCAAAGATCTCAGTGCTACTTTCACGGGCGTTCCTCAAGAGGCATTGTTGAATTTGGGTATGGATGTCCCTCCCGCATGGCTTGTGGCGCCAAAGGTTTCAATTCATGATTTGGACAATATCAAGCTCAGCTCTATCAAGACCAATGTCGACGCGCTCTACGAGCTCGAGCATATTCTCATTGAGGGTCATTCACGCGAAATTCCGGGTGGCGCACCTCCACGTGGTGCACAGCTTGTTTTGGGCACTGAAAGAGATCCACACTTCGCTGATACGATTATCATGGCAAACCTGGGGTACTTCCAGTTTAAGGCCAACCCAGGTTTCTATAAGATTGACCTCCAGCAGGGCAGATCATCGGAGATCTTCAAGATAGACAGTGTTGGGGCTCAAGGATGGAGTCCAGTTCCTGGCGATAACACGACGGAAGTTGTATTGATGAGCTTCCAAGGAACCACTTTATACCCTCGACTCTCACGCAAGCCGGGCATGAAGACGGAAGATGTTCTCGAAGCAAAGTCAGAATCAAAGTCAAACATCGTGTCCCAAGGCTTTAAATTCGCTCAGGGTATTCTTGGCAAAGGCAAGCCGGCAGTGGAGATGGAAGCACAGGCTGACATCAATATTTTCTCCGTCGCAAGTGGTCACCTTTACGAGCGCATGTTGAACATCATGATGGTCAGCGTCATGAAGCACACCAAGCACACCGTCAAGTTCTGGTTCATTGAACAGTTTCTCTCCCCATCATTCAAAGACTTCATTCCTTATCTAGCCGCCGAATACGGTTTCAAATACGAAATGGTAACCTACAAATGGCCTCACTGGCTACGCTCGCAGACCGAAAAGCAACGCGAGATTTGGGGCTACAAGATCCTTTTCCTTGACGTTCTGTTCCCGCTTTCCCTTGACAAGGTCATCTTCGTCGACGCAGACCAGATCGTACGAACAAACATGATCGAGCTCGTGAACCACGATCTAAAAGGCGCCCCGTACGGCTTCACGCCCATGTGCGACAGCAGGACCGAAATGGAAGGCTTCCGCTTCTGGAAACAAGGTTATTGGGAACGCTTCTTAGCAGGCCTACCCTACCACATCAGTGCCCTTTACGTCGTCGACCTCCACAAATTCCGCCAAATCGCCGCAGGAGACCGTCTGCGCCAGCAATACCACCAACTTTCCGCCGATCCCAACAGTTTGTCTAACCTCGACCAAGACCTACCCAACCACATGCAGAATGTCCTAAAGATTCACAGTCTGCCCCAAGAATGGCTGTGGTGCGAGACGTGGTGCAGCGACGAGAGTCTAGAGGATGCGAAGACTATTGATTTGTGCAATAATCCGCAGACGAAGGAACCGAAGTTAGATCGCGCCAGGAGACAGGTGCCCGAGTGGACGGTGTATGACGATGAGATTGCAGCAGTGGATAGACGGCGGAAAGGTCTCACTGGAAATGGGGAGAAAAAGAACGAGAAGAGTAGAACGCTAGAGGAAGAGCCGGTTGCGACGAGTAAGAAGGACGAGTTGTAGATCAGGCGGGGCTTGGGTAGTCAGTGTATAGTGTATTAGAATATGTAAATCTGTTATACGACGGGAATGTTTGCACTTGCCAACCCGATACCTCATTTGAGCAACGTCGCCTTTCCTCAGGCTCGGCTCAGCTTCTGCTCAGGTGTGTTGAGGTGTGCTTAGGCCTGTTTACCTCTTGATCCATACATGTGCTGATTCAACAACTCAATATCTTATTTCCTTGGAATCCTAGCGTGGGTACGGCCCTCCTCCTCAACTCCTCCCGACTTCCTTCCCCTCGGGGTATGTGCCACGCAGCTGTTGCTGTTCAGTCCACTCATAAATGTCCCTCTCGAGAACATGATTTTGCGAACCGGAGAAGCCTGTTAATCGCCCGTTCAAGATAATAATTGTGCCATCCCAGGCCTCTTGTAAGTTTAATCAATCGTCTTTCAACCTAGCTTTAAAATAGTCAAGCACATAATACGAAACCCCGGTACGATCGTGTTCCGGGACTGTCCTTCGGGAATCTTTCTACGGGGTTCTTTTACCTGCAGTCCAATAGAGCTGGTCTTTTATAGAATCGGACCGGCTCTCGATGATCTGCCGAAGGCGTTGCAACAACTTTCTTGGTAGTCAGCCTTTGGCTGAGGCAGGGTCACCAGCTGATCTTGTTGAAATTCCAAGTCCATCCCTTGAGCTTTATTTTTCCAATTCAGATATAATGGAAACATATACTTTCAGTTGATTGTATTGTCTCCTAGTGTATATGTCTGACATGTAATACAACATGGCGATTGTCTCACTCCATCGCTTTATTGCCTCCTCCACATGTTAACCGCCAAGGGCATGTTCTAACATCCCCGCCTCGTCGAGCAGTCCAAAATCCAACTTTTTGCATGACTTCCACTCCCCAAACGCTTTCAGCTGTCATATGACAGCTACTGTCAAACACCATTCTCTATTGTATGTCCATCGTCCTTCTAAAGAAGAGCCTTTCGTCTACTTTCTCCGCCAGCTTCCAGTCCGGGGTCCAGGCTTTTATTCCGGCGAGCCTCGAAGTCCTTCAGTGTCCGGCCACTAAGTCCACAGAGGACATAATATCCTGCAACCTTTCTTCGATTCGATGACCCCCTAGATCTTTCCCCGTTTGTTTTTGGCATGGCGCACTCCAGTGAAAGATGCGCAGTAGATGACTTGGCTGCCAGACGATGAAGCTCGCTTGTGGGTTCTGTCCTGGGTGTTTTCGATATGCCTCCTGCATGCCTTCAACGCAGTGGTGTCGATGATCAGTCGACATGATAAGGAGATTCTTTACAAGTCTTTGGACAGTGTGGTCTCCAGCTTGATAGCGTTCTGAAAACAGGAGGTAATCTTGTTGTATCGAATTTGTGCAGACCGAGTCCCGTGGGTTAATGACTTCGGTCAAGTGGAGGCTGCAGTTTAGTTACAGTTGTAATGGCACCGACGGTTCAAACCACCGTTGCAAGAATCATCCTTCCAGTCAATTCGGGGCGTCAAGCATATGCGAAAGTGTTGGGCAAGAGGGTCGGCCAGCCAGTCCAACAGCTGATTCTCCTTTGTGTATGCGTATCTCTTCCGGCTGGCGTTGACGTACTGAATTATGTGCCAACGGTAATAGGGCATCCCGAGGTGTTTCCAAAGAAAAGAACGGCCCTGGATCCATAGTAAATGTTCTCCATCACCATCAGATAATCAGGCTTGCGGTCTGCAGTGTGAAAGTTCGACAGTGCAATGCGGTCACGAGCAGGGCGGACTGCAGCAAATATGATGATAAGCGCTGCTAACAGTTGATGTGTTGCTGCGGGATCCTGAGTTCATTGCGAGTCTTCCTGGACTAAACCTTTGTGTGTGTACTACCACAGAGAGCAAGTTGACTGACGAGACAAACATCCGAGAGTCGGCTTGGGAATTGAAACCATCTTTGGACGTTATATCATTGTGACTCTGGTTGACCGAACTCGAAGTGTGAGAGGGGCGGACGAAGAAGCACAAGAAACCGCCTGATAATGTAACCGCCGCCGCAGAATCCAATAGCATATCGGAGTCCTTTCCGGGCCCCAACTGCCTCTCCATCCAGGACGACCATATGTGCCGCCATTGAGAGGGTCTATCGCCTCGTTATGATATTCATCGACCAGACTTGTGAAACATCATGCTTAGAGAAGCATTTAGACCGACGAGAACAAGAGACCGCATGATAATCAAAGTAGGCAGGTGCTAATGTGCGTTGGTGATGTCCGCAAACTCAGCACCCCCGGGCTCAACTTCTCAACGATTGTCGTTCGCTCGACTCTACTTCGCATTCTCGTTTTCATCCAAAGCTGCGGCTTCACGTCGCTTGTTCCTCAAAGTGAACAACTTCTCTATAGCCCAGTTTCCCAAACGGAACGTCGGATAGATCAATATAATCGTGATTGGTCTGAATGGAAAGTCGTCAGGGCGACGGAAGAGTGCTCGCCACCAGCGCGCGGAGGTCGCACGCATTGTTTAGTATTGGCTGCGGGCGTAGATGCGATGTGAGTGCACAGTTGGAAGTGGTTGTTCTCTTCGAGAGGTTGGATACGTGAGACGATGTATGGAATGTAGAACAAATCATTTGTGATGAGCGACGAGACCTTTTTTAGAAGCGAAGGAGGCACTACTCGAGTAGTGACATTTAGTCGACCAGACAGGTACGGTAAGGCTGGCTGCTGGGCTGGACCGGACACTTGACGAGCTTGGTAGGGCTGTATTATCACAACTAAATTCTCGTGAAAATTTGGCAAGCTTAGTTAGGCTCAAACATCGATTTGACTCTAAACTCGATCGAAGTGAGGTGGGATGCGGATGTCCGCAACGGTGACAAGCATTCCGGAGCGGAAGGGATACCACCAGGCAACGCCGGCCTGGGTCTAGGCCGATAGGTAGTCTTGATTTTCGGAAAGCTTGACCTTCTAGTATACTTGAAACTATCTATTAGCTGATCTTCAAAGCGAATCTGGAGCGTTGAGACGAGTTTAGACGACAAACTCAGGACTAGATTAGTTTATGCTAATATGTTCTTCGTAGCCTGAAGTAGAAATACTTATTAGTTCTTAGTATTCGGGGGTTGAAACTCCAATTACACTCTTAAGGAATGATTGGCCGTTCGAAGACAACGTCAAGTGTTATTGTCGATGCACCAACCGGGGAGATGCTTCTTCCCTCAAGTTTGGGCAGCATACGACGCTGATCTCAGCCTTTCAGGATGTTATATTTGTTTAATTATCATAACAGAGCTATACAGGTGCGTAACAATCATGAGCAAGGGGAACAGATTGCGTACACAATTATAATAATCGCATGAATGGTAACAATTAATTTACCAAAACAATAAACTCCTTTGTTAGTAGGTCTTCCTCGTTCGAAAAATACACCTATATAAATACACCTCCTCCTCTATCTAAAGCTTTCGAGGAAGCAAAGCTGCTTCAGACATCTACCACCTTGACCTGACTCGAAGATTTGTACTTGAAGTCATTTAAGTCAGCATCAACCCTCCGCCAGGATGTTGCAAGAAATTGTACGCCAAAACCAAGTCCCCGAACTGCCATATGAAATCCGTACGATGATTTTCGAGAATTTATTGACCGTTCGCCTCAGTAATAAAATACCACTGGAAGAGAGACGAAAACTCTGGATGCAAAGAGCCAATGAATTACGCTCATTATGTCTTGTATCCAAGAAGACACGCATCGAAGCGCAAGAAGTCTTCTTCACACAAAGAGTTTCCTGGCAGCTCGAGATTGATGCTCACAGACCACTCGAAAGCCTGACAATAACTTCAAGCTATGTGCACTTGAGACTTGAGTGCTTAAGCTTGGAGTCGTTGGGTCGTTTCCGGAACGCTTATCTTTCTTTTGTCAATTGTGATGACGCTGACGCTGTGCAGAAAACATTGGACGCTATGGATGAGAGACTGCAGGGCGTAGAGTTTCGGCAAATGAGTTTGCATTGGGATGCGCTTCAACATCGCGTGCCGTTGATGTCAGCACGTTGGCGCCAGCTGGGACTTCAGCTGATATCCCTTTCTTCAAAAAGTCGGGAGAATCAACATCGCATTGCCTGTAGGGAGGCAACTGCTGCAGGACAGAATTGATCGACGTAACGGTCAAGCCTACCACGGATGTTCACTTCACTGAATCACTGGGTCACGCAGGTACGTGATCTTGCCCTTTCTTGCTCAAGAGACTGAAACTAGAGACACATGCGTACACAAGCTCGAGTTCTTGACTTCTACACAAGATACCTAGGTAGGTTTCACCAGAAACCTGACATAGGCCTATATTAGACACAATTTGACTATGTTAAGCACGCCCTGATACTATGTAGACTATTTTCCAAGTGGCAATCATGCTCGTACTTCTTTTCCGCTATTCTAAGGGATCTGTTTCCCACATTACAGTGACAAATGCCTGAGGATGTATTGTCCCGCGGTAAGCTGACATTCGGTATCCTAATCTATAGTGCTAGGCGGAATGGGACCCGGACGTCAGCACTAAGTGATATTGAGTCCAGCTTTTGTGCCCAGCACCAGACTATGTACATATAGATAGCGAGGCAGCAGAGACGCACTGACATGATAGTGTTTGAAGTGTAATATCCCACCTATCGTACTCGTAACTCTGCAACTTAAACATGCGAAGACTCATTCCTAATAGCCACCCACAAATCCTCAAACACCTTCACCAGTCCCTCATCCAACGGCCCCTTCCCGCAAGCCGTTAAACTCGCATTAATCTGTCCCGTATTACTTGCGCCTAAAATAACCCCATCCTCCTCACCCAACGGGCTATGGTGCAAAAGCCACCTCATCGTGCCTTCCATAACCGCGATGCCCTCTTCATCACACCTGCTCTTCAACACCGCCAATGCATCAAAAGTCGGTTTCTTGAGATACATATCCCCAAAGACCTTCATAGCATCGAACCGTGTGCCCGGGGCTGGGTTCAAGACATCGTCGATTTTCTTGGCAAGCACGCCGCCGGCTAACGGGCTGAACGCGTAGAATTTTATGTTGAGCTTTCGGAGGAGTGGAAATAGGGAGACCTCGGCGCTTCGTTGGATGGGGTTATAGGCTCCTTGGTAGATTGAAGGGAGAGGATACTGTTGTTGCGTGCAGATGTCGTGGATCTTCTGGACTTCGGCCGCTGAGATGTTGCTGACGCCGAATTTGGCGAATTTGCCCTCTGAGTACAGCCTCCCGATTGCCCGGCATTGATCTTCCAGTGGTGTCTCATGACGGGGCCGTGTAGATAGTCTTGCAGGGTTAGTGGTTTTTGCTGATTAAGTGATCACTGATCAGGTTGAGGCACTCACAGATATCAACCTTCTTTTGCCCCAGCGCCTCTAAACTCGCATTGCAATTTGCAATGATCTTCTCCTCAGCAAGACTCTTTGGTGGGAAAGCCGGCGCTTTCGTCGAAATAGCGAACTGCTTGTGAGCCTGCAGTTCCCCTAACAGTTCCTCCGATTTCCCTCCAGCATACACTCTAGCCGTATCTAGCTCTTTGACACCGTGGTCATTCAAGCACTTGAGGAATTCTTAGACTTGGGATGTAGAGGCCATAGATGAGGAGCCGCCGCCGACCGATGACCCCATCATTCCTACAATGACTTTGACCATTTTGCGTGACCTGAGGGGTGAGGTCAAATAGAAGGGAAGTAGTTGGGCCAGTTGGATGGCTTAATGAAATATCAGATATATATGCCAATAATATTTTAATATTAGTGGTCTTTGATTGAGAAAAAGGATCCTACACCTGGGTGGTATTGCTAAGATAAATGTCTTAGCATAGAAAAAGTGCTAAGTTTTTTAAGTCTTAGCAAAAAGAGGTTGGGGATTAGCGAGAGGTTTTTGCTCACTTTTACAGCTTCTGATTAGTCTGATGACGTATATGCATATAGCACCTGACTTCTTACTCTTAAATAACTACCTAAATGCTAGAAAGCTTAGTAGTATTATATAATAGATATTTAAAGCTTTACTAGCATATTATAATGCTATGAAAATTATTTCTATAGCTTTATTATTTGCTATAATGTAGGCAGTCTGAGTGTTTATAGGATTTAGGTAGGGTAGCCTGTGCGCGTTTTAGCGACATTAGCATTTGGAGCTTAAGGGAGTTATAGCTTCCTAGGCTTATAGTCGATAAATAAGTACTAGAAGGCTAGCAACTCTAGTACTTTATATGCTATAGATTTAAAGCTATTTAATAGCAATTTAATGCTACTAGCCTTAGCTTTATAGCTCTAGTATTCGCTATGATGCAGGTAGTCTAAGTGTTTATAGGAT